>CM057088.1:22857500-23157500 GCA_029959045.1 Taenioides sp. WSHXM2023 | reverse complement strand
AATAAAATATCTACTACTTCTACCCCTACTACTACTACTACTACTATTACTAGCATTACTACTACTGCTACATATAAATACCTTACCACTCTTGTTGTAACTGTTGTGGTTTTTGGACGTTTTTTTGGTTGTAGGCAGTTTATTTAGTTTTTTCTTGTGTCACTGCAATGAGCGCTTAAGTGCTTTTATTAATCAGTCTTGTAGTTAATGCTTCTGTCCTTCTTTGAGTCTTTGGAGCAAATGTTTAACAGCAGGTTTTTATTACAGAAATAATTACTTTGTGCTTTATTAATTATGTTTTAATAAAACTTTTGAATGACACTTCTAATATTATAATTTGCTTTATGGGTTCATAAAATTGTTCATACAATTTTCCAGTCTAATAGAAGTAAAATATAGAATAATACTTTAATAACTAATGTTATTAATGAAAGCTTTGATATGTGTATAGTATGAGCTTTCGAGAGCTGGATTTAAACTGACAACTTTCTGATTGACTTTACTGCTTGAGGCACTGTCACTGGCACGCCTCACTTTTTAAGTTTCATGTTTCATGGTTTTGTTTTGTTTTTTTTACATTTTCTTTATCATACAATCTTTCTTCATAGGTATAGTCCTGACCAAAACAAGCTCAAGATCTGGAGGTGGGTTGTAATAGTGACAAGAGTGGGTCAAATGCAGAGAATGAATTTCACTCATGAGGGGTTACTAAAGTATACCTTCACATTAATTCCAGCTTTTATAGCTTTATGCAGCTTTATATCTTTTTATATAACCGCCTTTCTAACTTAACTGGAGCCATTGTTCTCTCTGACTCTCATATTAAAATGAACATTTATAGCGGTGTGTGCTGTATCATCTTTCTTCATCTCCTCATGGTGAAGTCTTCCTAAGTGCTCATTCCTCCATCAAACTTCTGTGTTTTATTCTCTTTTTCCTGCTGGTGACTACATTTGTTGCTTTGCCTTTGTTGAAAACAATGACATATCCTTTTTTTTTAAGTGATGAAGACTCAGGATGATTGATGGCGGCATATTGGATGGGAAAATAACGTTCTGGACCGTTAATTTTACCAAGTCAAGGAAGCAGGCTGCGACTGTCAGCACAGGAAATGAGTGGGATTTATCTGCGGCCGCTGTCTGCACTGGACACATCCAGAGGCAGGACACTGTTACTCTGTTCAAGCTATTACACAGACCTTCTTCTCACCTCATACTTTTGTTCTTCAGCAGTCATGGTGGGCAATGCCAACAAAATAGAGAAGTACTGCACTGTAAAAGGTAAAAGGTAGATGGTAGGCAAGTAGTATGTGTCGTAACGAGTAATAGTGACTAGCAATTATGCTAAGTAGTAAGGGTAGAGTGGATTAGTAGCTGGTGGTTGTAGGCGGTGATAGACAGTGATAGCAAGAAGTAATGGTAATAAGTACTAGTTGCAGTAAATGGTCACATTTTTATATAACGCTTTTCCACCTTCAAGACACTCAAAGCGCATTGCATGAAGGATCCACTCACCCATTCACACACACACACACACACACACACACACACACACACACACACACACACACACACACCTATACACCAGCTTCCACAGACACTGGGGCAAGGAGTGTCTTGCCCAAGGACACAAAGATGTTTTTATGTTGAGAGTAGAATTAAAATCGCCAACCTTTGGATCAGTGGACAAACACTCAACTGAGCTACTGTTGTGGTAGTGATACTAGTGGTAGTAGTGGTAGTACTAGTAGTAGGTAATGGGTGGTAATAGTATGTTAGTAGTAAGTAGTAGTAGGTAAATAGTAGTTGATGGTGGTGGCAGGTGGCAGCTAGTAATAGTAAGTAGAAATGGTAGGTAGTAGTTGATGGTAGTACTGGTAGTAGTGAATGTCTCCAACCAAACCAATTAAACACAATAAACAGATCCGTTCAACTTGCACAAGGCATCATTTCCAGTATAAAAAAGTCAAAGTAAAACAAGTTTTTATTTTCAAATCTCAGTGAAATGGTTCTTGGGTAGTCTGCCCACTATCTGCAGGGGTAACATACTCTGAGAATAGTTGCTAATTTTGGACATCATAAATCTTTTCTGATGGGCTATTGATGTAGAAGAAGCTGCTGGTTTAGTGTACTTTTGTTAAGCACAAAATATTTCATATTTCAAAACTCATTGAAACATTCTTCAGTGGCTACATAATAGAGTATGAAGGCCAACATTATCGTGTATAATCCAAGTGTGTACTCCGAAGAAGCAGTATTTTGTTATTTGTGCAGACTACCGAGTACTTGCAATTGTTAAGACGATTTGTGATTATTTTAATTCAAGACCTGTCTAGTCAGTGCAATGCAGTACAATCCAATAAGCAATTATTTTGAGTCCTTTATTTCAGCCTTCTGGATTTAAAAAGTGAATTTGTTCTGTGAAAGATATCTCCAGTCACAAAATGTTGTCACTGACCCAGCTCCAGTCTTATTTATCACAGGGAAAATGTGTACTTTTGTGTGTGTTTTTCTTTTTACATCTGCCTTAGTTATGTTGTCTGCTTTGCTTGATTTACTAAAATGGTAATTGTGACATTTTTTTTACAATTTCAGAGAGAAAGGGAAAAAAGGTATTGACATTTTTAGAGTGATTTTTTATTTTTAAATATTTTTGTATTAGTAATATTATGTACTATTGATAACAAAAACATTGTGAAATGTTCAAGTACAAATACAGAATTTTTTTGTTGCTTTTTCACAAATCTTTATCTGGCCAAGTCCAGTCAGACTTACTTATTATCTCCCTATGCCTCTGTTGGTACATAAGGCAGAGAGCGTCCTTCTCCAGTGCACCCTGTCCTTGGCTCTGGACTCCACCTGTTCCACTGTCCTCCCCCAGGCCTGTGCAGCCCGTCTCTGTTCTTTTTTTACAGTTCTTTTTAGACTTTCCTTTGTGTCTTCTATTTGTCTATGACCATCTCCAGGCTCCAGGGATCCTGTGGTTTTATATCCTCATTACATGTCCCCAATATGACCATCTAGTCCAGTCACAGTTGTCAATAAGTGTAGAGGTAGGTAGCAGGCAGTAGCAGGCAGTGTGGGGTATTTTATATTCAACTATAGGACTGAACATTATTTAACATGTTGTTCATTGTAAACTGCAATATGGATCTAAACAGAACTGATTCTCTGCTGCTGGACCGCCTCTTTACAGTGGCATTTCATTGCAATAAACAGTGGATTTTAATTTAATGTCGAGTTATGTGACATTATTGAGCCCTCTGTATTTTCCCTGAAGTACAGAGCAGTGGAGATAGGGGGTAGGTGAAAACTGAAATTTTCAGAGCAATTGCAAGACAAAATAGAGGCTTACTTAAATATGCATGAATCAATCCAATTTCAAGTCTATGTTGAGGATGTAAGATTGTTATAATAGTTAAAGCTCATAAAAGTAGATTTATATAATACAGTATATCCCCTTTAAAGACATTTCTGCAGTGTTTCAAACAAGCAGGACGGTAAGAAAATGACACGTGGTCCCTTCATCTTTCAGTGTGGCACATACATTATATTGCCAATCCGTTATGAAAGAGCACATCCCATAAAACTATATTGCACATGCCTCATTGGTTTAACCCTGTGTTATTAGCATACGCCCGGGGCATGTGGGGTCTTTGTTGTCTTCAGTCAGACTGCTGCATTCTCAGGCGCTAACTGACAACATCTCTGCTTTGATGCATTCACTATTACCTCCCTGTCCGTCACAGCGCTGCCTCTTCTGCCTCACACAAACGAGTTGGCATGAGCGCTGCTGTAGTGAGGGGGCTTGAACTCAATCTATGCAGCGAGAGGCCGGGCAGGCTGATGGCTGCACTACTCTGTTATCCTCCACAGACCAGGGCCTCTGTTATTATTGTCCTATTTGTAATTTCAGATGTGGGTGTGGGTGTCTGATGGCCCCTGTGTGCACTCTGCTAAGGAGGAGTGTATGACAATGATGCTTTAGATCCAATGATCTGCAGCTTTTACATCAGGTAAGTATGGGAGTAGAGCTGAAGAGTCATTACAGGCATTCACTGATTGGGTGAAATGAGTAAATCACTTTGTCTGCAATAATATCAGTGAATTAAATGGCAAAATAACCCTGTGTTTCATTCTTAAAATATGCAAAGGGGAATGGGCGAACAGAAAACAGAACAGAGTGAATATAAGTGAATAAATATAAGATTCACTCATATTGATTTACTGTGTTTTAGATATTATGTTTCTGGTATGATCATCAATCACCATATACATAAACAAGTCAAATGAATGGATGGATAGAAAGATAGATATTGATCCCACTGGAAAATAATGAACAAAATGAGTAAAACATCATCTAAACGTGAAGAGGGGGGCAGACTCTGGGATACAACTTGTGATTAACACTACAACTTTCACCAGCACAAGAGAGACATACAACCTGTGAACCACAAGATTCACAAAAACAAAGGCTCATGATGCTAGCACAAAACAATCACATGTAAGAGCAGGTTTATATGGCTGTATAAATGTATTCTGCATCGCACAAATGTGTAATATCGATTCTCTTTTTTGACATAATGTGAGCTTGAACCAATCCTGCCAACTACAGCAATGACCACTAGTGATTGTGTAGCGTTGTATGAGAAAATATTATTATAATTATAGATTTTAGTAATAGCACTTTTCAATAAACTTAAAGACACATTGTGTAACTTTTCTGGTGGAGGGTCCATCAAATGCTTTTCTCCATGGAGTTGTTATTGCTTTGTCTGGAATATTTCACAGTATGGCATTAAACCTCTCTCTCATCATGGAAACCAAATCAGACCAAGTTCCAGGTCAGATCTGTGAAAAGGTAACTCACAGTCAGACTGTTTTTCTAACTTTTTTTTTTTTTTTTTTGCTAAAACCACCTGTAATTTAATAAATGTAAGAAGAGCTGTTTAATGTCATACTGTGGAACATTCCAGGCAGAACAATGACATATCTGTAGAAACAACCAGGTGACAGACCCTCAACCAAAGTTACACAGTGAACCCTTAAAATTCACTCCAATGCTTACAGAAAAATTAATAAGAGCAGGCGGACACAGGGATAGATTGAATAAATAAATAAATAGTTACATACAAGTATTTTAACTGTCGGCCATTTAATAGAAAGTGGATTCCTGGTATAACTTGTAATGCTAATTTGAGCAGATCATGTTGGTTGAGTTGAGTCACGCTGAGATATTACCACTCAATTTGTGTTTGCACGGAAGTCCTTTGGGGATGTTTGCTGAACGTGCACATGTAGGCCTTTGATCCTTTCAGACTAATGCCGTCATTGAGATGGAAGTGTGAGCTCCATGGCCTCCAGGAAAACTCAATGAAGGAAACAGACATCTGCACTTTTAATTTAATCCCAACATGCCGTATACCCGCTATTACGCATGGATCACACACATTTAATTGGCCATTCACATGAAAGGGGTCTCAGCAGAAAGATTTTAATTGGACTCCCAATCATAGCACATTAGGGAACAATAAAACGCAATGTGCAAGTGCAATTTCTCTATATTAAAGAGAAATGATTAAACAAAGAAATAAATGTAGGATAAGGAAAAGTGCAAAATGGCCATCTAATTAAAGCTTTATTATTTTATAACCTATGTACTTATGCAAATTGTTACATTTGATAAACAGCTAAATCTTATGGCCTATATTCATTTTATTGTCTGTTCTCAAATACATGTGGCTTATTTTTAGTTGTAATGATGGAAATGTTGTTGGCTCTGCCAAGGCGTCTGTCTATTGATTTTCAAAGGCATTATGTTATTCCATGAGCACCAAAAATGGCTCATTAACATTAACAATTACTAATTTGACCTGCATCCTCTATCAAGCATTATTGATACTTTGCAGCTAATGCCATCAACATTTCCTATGCTAACTAAAAGCACTACTCTGTCAGAAGCTCAATTAGATGGAATTTGAGCTTTGTTTTAACATAATCTGACCAGAAAGAGCTGATTTAGTTGGAACTACACTATGAGCAGATTTGTGCTGTTAAACAAGCCTCTCACACATAAAATTACAGTCACAGACTATAGCTAGCATTAGCCAACAGTTTTTCGGTTAGTCTTTCACCTTTTAGTTGAAAACACCTAAACAAGACCAAGAACGCTCATATTGATCACAGCCTCCTGAAAATGTCTTGTTTATATCCAATTTCATTTTTTTCTTGAGTTTTCAGATCTCAGAACTTTTTTTTGTCAGTGTTTGTTAATGTGTGCATTATGCCTACATGGTAACTGCTGAACATTGCACCATAGAGATACATGTATAACATCCCCACAGTGATGTCACTGCAAAGTATCAGTAGGCCAATAGAAAGCTGTGATGTTGTACTGGCCTCTGAAACCAAACTGCCGTATTGTTTACAAACTGATATGAGTACAGCAAGTGCACACAAGTCACAATGTTAAGCTGTTATGATCATGTTTTAAGTTTGCCATGATAAAATAAAATAATTGACCTTGCTTGATCCTCATAAAAGATGCACACAGTGTGACAGGAACATGATTCATAGCTGATCTAACCTACCACTAATATTGAGAAAATGAAAAGGAGATGTATCGTCAGAGAGGTTTAATGAAGCTTCAGCAAAGTGTCATTATGACCTGTCTGACAAATAAACATGGTGTAACTGTAAGGCAGGATTTATAAAGGAGGACTATTATCACACTTTGTCTCAGGTGAACTGGATTATCTCTTCATCATTGCTGCTAGTGACTTCACACTTGTTCTGTTTAGTGCTGGTTTGAACAGAGTTTAGTCAGGCTGATGTCGACTTGATTTGTTCCTGTTATAGACCTGAATTAGTTCTGGTCTAGTTCAGGTTTGTTTCCACTTACCTGGCTAGACTAACTTTTATATTGAGTTGCATTCAATGTGACATGGGATTTGTGTTTGTTACACCATTTGTTATGCATTTATTTATCTATCACTAATCAAATAAGAAGAAACAGCAGATTTTTTTGTTACCATTAATATCATGCAACTTTGAGCCCACAGTTGGATGCAAAATTAGCATTCTGAAGACTTATTTTTAGTACATGTATTTGGTTCCTTCCCATCACTTCTTTTGTAATGCTATTCCTGATCAGAGTCTGTAGGATTGTGTCATAAGAAACACTTTTACTTCTGACAGCTGCTGAGCCTAGACTATTTTCTGCTCAAGTCCAAAATGGTAATCTTATTGAAACTCCACACTCGAGTCTCACTCTGGAGCTGAAGATGAAGTCCTTGAGACCGAGTTGGCGCACCATCTGCCTCCAGTGCAGTGGGAGAAGAGGCTTTCCATCTGTTAATATCTCTTCCTCTGCTCTGCTCTCGTCTGCTCTGGTCTGATCCCAGGGCCCAGGTGCTGCTGAGCCCTTTGAAAGTCAAGTAGCTGCGTGCATACTGTACAAAGCCACTGGCGATTAAAACCATACATATATTTCATCTTCCTTTGATTTTAGAGCACTAACCTAGAAGACTATTTGAACATGCGCTCCCAGACATGCGCTTTCAGAAATGGGAGAATGGCAATTTTAATTTCTGCTGTTCAAGTCGTACATTGTGAACTTTTATTATTATTACTATTATTCAGGTTGGCTACAGGCCAAACACCCTCAGATCCAAGAGCTAAAATAAAGTATAAGTTTCTCATAAATTTCCAGAGACGGCCTATTTCATTCCAAGGCATTTGAATGCGCTTGGTATAGCCCATTTTTACACTGACAGTTGACAAGGGTCAGACATTTTGAGTAGAATTTTGAGTATGTTATTTCTGTGCCAAATGTTGAAATCTAGTAATAGCAGTCTGCCAGCTAAACAGTTGAGCACAGAACTACACAAACTTTTGCTCTATTGCCCAATATAAGGCTCCATTTGCCATGTCCAACTATGGAAGCACCCTGCTCAGTGTTGTGTGTCTGTTTGTTATTATTTTTTGTATGAGATACAGATTAGCCAGCCAGTACTGAAGTAAGACCATCATTACTTAAAATATAATGTAAAATATTGTGGCTTTACCGGCTTGTCAAAGCCTCTCATCAGCTCTCAGAAGCTAAGCAAAGGCCTGGTTACTTGTGGATGGGAGACCGCTGGGAAAATCAGGTGCCACAGAGGGACGCCAGTCACAAAAACTGTTGTTGTGTCCTTAGACACTTCACCCACAGCCTAGTGTGAAAGTTTGCATGAGTGATGGTGGTGGTCGGAGGGGCCAATGGCGCAGACTGGCAGCCTCGCTTCCATCAGTCTGCCCCAGGGCAGCTGTGGCTACAATAGAAGCTTACCACCACTGAGTGTGGAGTGAATGAATAATGCTCTGTGAAGCGTCTCTGAGTGTCCAGAAAAGCGCTATAAAAATGCATTATTATTATTATTAAAATAAGGTTAAGGTACACTGTCCTCTCCATTCGATCCTTCAATTCCGTGAGAACTGCAAACTCCACACAGAAAGGTCCTGGCAATCTGGGGATCAAACCCGGAACATTCTTGTTGTGAAGCATGAGCAATAGCCACTCAGCCACCATTCTGTCTTGCCCAAATAATATACTCAAGTAGGAGTAAGAAGTAATGGCCTATGAAATTACTTTTACCTAGAGTAAAAAAATATGAGAATCTACGATTCAAGTAACCGACTAGATGAATATTCTTAAGTAAAGTAAATCGAAAGACAAAGCATCAAATAATGTACAAAAAGAAATCATTTTAATATTTTATGTGGCATGCCAACTCACTGTTCATGACGTCTTTGAAAACATATTTCTTAAATTACTTATTGCTTAAAATAAATACCAAATAATTCTAAAGCTATATGTACTAGTATATGTAGGTCACCAAGATTTTTTTTCCCCCAGAATGCTGTGGGACTGAGCAATAACACTTGTGACAGCAGTAAAATGGTTCACAGCAGCACGGTGAGTGGGTAGCCTCCAGCTCTGACCATATCACAGGTCCAATCTTTGTATTTATAGCTGTAATACAAACACCAGCCCTTTGTCCCCTCTGTCCTGAGGTCCCTGAGGTCGACTGTGTCATCAAATATTCTACTCAGTGACTTTCACTTGCCCTTCTCAAATATATAGAAATAACAGTAAAGAGTGATTTATGTGTTTCCTCATACTCTAATAACGATAAACACACTTCTACACAAAGAACATTTATTTATTTGTAGGCCTGTATGTTTTAAAGGGGGTGAGGAGGAAGAGAGACATTCAGCAGAACACAGGGAAGCAGACTCATAGAACGGAGGCTGGCACAGAACTTGGCAATGTCAAACTATTCATAGGTTTCCAAATTATGAAAAATTATTATAGCTGCCATGCTAATTGACAATTTAAAACAAAATATTATAATTTTTAAATGGGCAAAAGCCCTCAAAATGCCATGAATAGAGCCCTAAACTATCATGCAGCACCTTTTAGAATCAGATTTTATTTGTTATTTCAGTATAAAAAAAATACACAGAAATGAAACAGATCCAGGTTATCAGCAACATAAATAAAAAACAAAAAAAAACCTAAACAACACACACACACACACACACACACACACAAAAAGTTTAAAATATTGTAAAACAACCCCCACCCCGTTATATTTTATTTGATCATTTTAGAATACATTTCTGTATGTAAATCACGCAAAGCTATTCCAGCAGTTTCCCGAAACTGAAAAATAGTGGATTGAAAATGTGAGTAACAGATTTTTTAATGGCACTTTCTCCCCAGCAGGACATGGCAGAGAAATAGTGCCTGTCAAAACAGCTGAGATTAAGATGGAGTCTAATATAAAAGCATGCGTCTGTAATCGTGCTCACAGTGGAGGGTGCCTGGTCGGGCCCTGTGAGGGAGATGTCACCCTGTCACTTGTATTTAGCCACACGTCTGTCTGGCCTTGGACCTGCTCAGCCATAGCCACATTTATTCAGGCGTGTCAATGTTCCAGCTAATACCATCCAAAAGCACGGGGGAATATGCATGAGACCTGGAGCTCCGGGGAGGTTAAAAATATATACTGTATTTTATCACTTCTTTGAGCAGCCGTGTGTGGAGAGGCATCTGTGTGGCCGTGAATGCAGGGCTCACGACGATAGATGATAATTCAAATGAGCTGACTGACTAAACTACCATATATATGTTTAAATGATGAGGGAAGTTACTGCAGACAGTACTGCAATATTTTATTGCAGTACTGTGTTGAAGGTTGGTATTGAAAAGGAATTCAGTACTATCTGAAGTGACATTATCCTACATATTTACATCTGCAACTACTTTACACTATTACTATTTGTACCTACGCAATATTAAGGACTGCATTTTTGGTGGGAAATGCCAATGAATAATTTGACTCAATTTTAATGAACACCAGTCCTTTTGAAGATAATATTATTGAAGTTTACCAAAAATATTTCAGGGAAACTCTCAAAAGAGCAATTTACCATCATTGATTCTGTCTTTAAATTTTCTAAATGACTGTCTGACTGAATTTTTAATACAGTTAAAATACAGACACATTTGTATTTATTTAGATTCATTGGTAAAGTGCTTGGAATTTGATAAGTCTAAAATCTATGATGTATTGGAAGTACTTAAATATAGAGTATATTCAGTGAACTCAAATACATGGGTCAGATGTAGCAGAAGTGACACAGAGACCAGGACATCTCTGTAGACATAATTTTATTAAAACATGCATAGTGTTTTTAGGATGGATTCTCTCCAGACACCAGCTCAACACAACCTTGTGCATACATGTGTCACTGCACTGGTCTGTTTTTGATAGTGACTTTTTGACACCATACATACATTTATTTCTTCTTGAGTAATATTTTTAAATTGAAGTAGCAGTGTACCTACTCTTACTCGTGTAAAAGTTTTAGTTAATCATCCTGTACAAGTCTTAAAATGATGAAGTGTTACATTGAGAATATTAATTGATCTGAATATTTGCATTTTTTTGTGTTTTCCTTCAGGTTTGATTTACTGATATGGTCTAGTCTTCAAACTCCACGTTAGTTAATGTGCTTTAGTAAAATTAATTTTGACTCAGACTCAGTTGAGGACGCTGAGTTGGGTGTTGGTTCTGTGGGTGGTTCTGTGGTTGTATGTCTCCATGTGGCTGTGAAGAGTCTCTATCAGACACACAAATCCCTCACAGCTGCTGCAGGCCCCGAGGAACACTCCACTCACAACACTTAGCACAAACTCTTCACATTTACCAGGACACTCCAGATACTATGTGTGCTGACATTTATATGTAAGTGGTTCAACCTTTCTCTACATTTTTCTATGAGACAGGGCTTCATCAGAGTTATATTTTGGTCCACATTTTCAGGTTTTCATGCAGGATGCCCATGCAGAGGCTTGGTACAAGAGCAGAGCAGAGAGTACAACAGCACACTTGAAAACTCAAGGTGACAGAGCGTTCTCTGTAGCTCCTCCAGAGTTGCACTGAACCCAACTCTTTTAATGAGTAGTAACTGTAATCTGTAATTTAATTTCTTATGTATTCTTTATTTAACCAGAATAGTTCTCATGGGGGATCTCATTTTCAGAGGAGACCTTATACTCGTATTCAGTAGTAGTAGAAAATGGAGCACCTGCAGAAGAACAATGAAAACACGGGACCCACTTGATCTGGGAATCTAACCTGGGACCTTTTTGCTGTAAGGTCTAAGGGTTAGCCATTATGTCCCCATGCCACTCAACATACAATATAGTTTAATTACAAATTTTCAGATCAACACTGAGAAACACTAAAAAACTTGTCTAACTGATTAAGCCACTGAGGCAAGTCAAAAAGACAAATGGTAGTTCCCTTAAAAAGTCTGTGTTTTTCTACAGAGTGGCCTGAACTTCTTGGCCCTCATGTTCTGAGCTGTTCATCTTACAGAAGCCTCTGATTCAGGTGAAATGTGGAGTAAGGCTGTACTCTGTCTATATGCACCTTGCCCTCTTAAGAAAAGTCCTCCTGCTGGTTTTATTTGGTTAAATTGTATGTTTTGACTCATATTTTTGTAAAGGCGGACAGCGCAGCGGAGAGGCACACAAACTGATAGCTTTAAGAAACAATTTCACAGAACAGAGCGGAAACACAAAGTCATTCTGTCCGTTACATTACACTGCACAACCTCAGGCTTCTCCTTCCCCAGCCTGAGGGACAGACACATGCGCTTTTATATTTGGCTATTTTCATGTACTACAACAAAGCAAACGAACTGAAGCTTTAAATTACCACAGTGTGTTTAGATTCACTTTAATTACTCACATAAAGGAAATCAATGGCGCCATGGTTGTTTACAAACACTGTGCAGATACTTGCTCAATGTTTACTCAAAGCATTTATTGTTAAGGTGCAGGGAATGGTACACATATTTATTTAGACTTTTGAGACATGTCTTTCTTTGGAAACAAGTGTAACTATCTGTGTTAAAAATCTTTACAAACAGAAAAGCACCAGAAAGAAAACCATGCATTTTATTTTATTAATTCATGAGAAAAATACTTGGACACATGCAAAATAAACAATTGTTAATCACAAATAGCAATTATAATCCTAATGATAATTCGAATTAAGGTCGTTGGTGGCAATGATGGCCCTCGCCCCAGCACGCACGCCCCTCCCACACAATCGCCCTATCATATTGTCCCTTTCCGACAGCTGCCCAGGCCCACAGAAAAATTACGCTGTGGACCTTTAAATGTTTTAGAAGTCTTTGCGCCCCTGCTGGCCAATGTGAAAAATGCCCCATGTGTGTAATATATTTTTTTGCTTGTAGTCACGCATAGAATTTAATCCCCAAACTTGCAGATCAGTTCAAATAAGCAATTCCTTGGACCACAAGCTTAGCTCTCAGGAGAGAATTAACCTAGAAAAAGACTTGGAGTTAAAAAAAACTCAATGATTCTCTCCAGATGAAAGACAAGCAACTGCAAGACCAGATTAATGCACATAAGGAGAACCGGCACCTGTACAACTCTACAGGACAGGAAAATGTGCAGCTGAAGCAAGAGCTTGCAAACTCCAAAAAAGTCAGGAATAAGACTGACAATTTGGTGATGCAAAAACTCAAAGCTTCTCTCCAGAAGAAAGACAAAGAGCTGGAAACTGAAATGAATGCATACAAGGACATCTGATATGTGTAGAACAGTTCAGTGAGAGAAAAAGTCCAGCTCAAACAAGAGCTATTCAGCACCAGTAAAGGCCTTGAAAAGATGAAGGAACAACTTAAAGCACAAGACAATATAATCGCTGAGATGAGAAACACAAACAGTCCAGAGACCTGTAGAGACTCTCAAACCGCTGGTATTGGAGTTGGTGGAGATACAACCCACAAAGACCATGAGAACCTGTCCAGGAAGGTGCAGGAGCTGTCTGCTGAACTCTTCTCAGCACGAGAAGAGCTGCATGTCCTGAAGTTTGATTGTGAAAGTGAAAGAGCACAGCCGTCCTGCTGCCCAAAAGGAGTGGACATAATGGAAGAGCAGAGGAGGGCGCCCAGGCACTACCAGCGCTAAAGCCTCTCCAAACATTACCCAAACATGGCCATACCGGCTTGTCAAAGCCTGATCCCATCAGATCTCAGAAGCTCAGCAGGGCCGGGCCTGGTTAGGACTTGGATGAGAGACCACTGGGAAAATCAGGTGCCACAGGGGGGCGCCAGTCACAAAAAACTATCATTGTGTCCTTAGGCAAGGGACTTCACCCACATTGCCTAGTATGATAGTTGTGTGTGCGTGAGTGATGGTGGTGGTCGGAGGGGCCGATGGCGCAGATTGGCAGCCTCGCTTCCGCCAGTCTGCCCCAGGGCAGCTGTGGCTACAATAGAAGCTTACCACCACCAAGTGTGGAGTGAATGAATAATGATCTGTAACGCGTCTTTGAGTGTCCAGAAAAGCGCTATATAAAACTGATGCATTATTATTATTATTATTATTATTATTATTATTATTATTATTATTATTATTATTATTATTATTAAAAAATAAAACAAAAATTGTTTTAACATTATGTTGTTCTCTTAAATGTCTGTGGTAGTAATTCATGTTTATTATTTCAGATGTCAAAACTTGAATTTACATGCTAGCCACAGCTGCAGTCGCTTGACTTTTATTAATTGGTAAAGTTCAAATAGAAAAAATAATAATATATGTAAAAAAAAAAAAAATCTGTGGAAAAAATGCTTTTACTTTTAATGGTTCATTTGCACCACTGACCACCACCTCACTTTATATATAAATTATGACAATTGCCACTTACTCTCTGTTACTGGCTCGGGCCGATAATATGTGTAAAATAAGTAAAACCTTTACAGCTTGTTATGCATCTCAAATAGTTATATATTCCTCATAAGATTCTGAAGGCACACACCATTTGTATTTAATTCAATAATATCAAATACATTATTATTTTTATCATACAATTTATAGGCATGCATTCATGTACAAATATGGCTAATGTTTCCTCTGTTTAATCTTGAAGCAGTCTTAAAATGATTAGATATGGGAGACCACCATAGTCTCTTAATGGGAAATACTGCACACAAAATGTGATTATAAAGACATTTTTGGAGTTATGAGACCATTCAAATGACACTTAAACAGTAAAATCATATCATTTCTGTCTGATCATGGTCCCTCTGATTATTTGCATCACATTTAGTGGTTTGCATGTCATTTAGATAAAAATCAGATAATTATCAGATTTTGGTGTGAATGTAAACAGAGCCAGTGTTTCTTCATCTCTTCTAATGATGGAAAGAAAACATTATTATTCAGACTTTATATTTCTTATTTCTGTAAAAATAATTTGGTTGGTTTATTTGCCAAATGACTTATGTACCATATGCACAAACATGTATGAAAAATACCAACAAGTTTTAATAGGATGCTTAACGTATTGAACCTGGGGGCTGCAGAGATTGTCTGAACTTCTGAAGAGCCTGACATTGTGGGTAAAAACTGTCAGAAGGAGCGTGTGACTGGCCCTCGCTCATGTACCCTGCCTCTGCAAATGCCAAAGGGATCAGGCAGATGCTGCAACATCTGTGGTTTAATTCGTTCTGTGAAAGTCCATATGGGAATACTCACTGGGTGGTGTGGATGACAAATAATTATTCCTGTTATTATGCACTGTTTTCAAGCGTGGTCTTCGCCTGGTGGCACAGACACAAGGTGTTACTGCAGTGGAGCCAGTACTGTACAGGTCATAGGGTTCACTTACTCTGAATTCCATCTAAAGTGTCCTAAAATGAAAGGGAACAAATAATAATGTGATAATCTGATTAGAGGGATGAATAATTTGGTGTAATCCTGTCATAGACAGAAGTGTGACGTGCCTCATCTGGCCCTGGTTCACAGAGATGCACCGTGAGGGCCCTAGGAGCCTGCAGCAGCTGAGACTGTGTTTACCTGTGGAGCACCGAGAGGCTACTCCACACAGAGGTTCAGGTTTATTTAAAAAGGAGGGACTTTACTTCAATGGGGTATTAACCGCTAACACATATTTAGATTACCATGTTATCTTCTATTGTTTTGAAAATACAAATTTGCCAAAAACAATGTATGTTTTATAAATTTCCCTTTCATTTTTGACACTCTGAGTCCCCCTCCCTTTGCTCCCCATGCAAAATGACTGTCTTATTGTTAGATGATAAAAGAGTGGGAGAGAAGAGAAGTTTACATCAAGTTCAAAACTGAATCAAACATTTAATCTTGTAAAGAAGCTGTTGTGATGAGTTCACAACCTCAGACTCAGACACAGTGTTGACGCTCTGTAATATTGCTGCCCTTTATACAAATGGATCCAACATTGAATCGATGCTGGGCCCTCGGAGACCTTGTCTTCACCAATAGTTCACAGTGCCTCCCTGTTGGTCCTATTGACAGACAACATGCCGTTATTTTGGTCAAAAATAGATCAGGGGAATAAGGTGCTGCTCGGGGTTGATGAGCATAGATTCCTGAATGTTTACAAGGCTCAGAGCAAAGCGGACTGTCGGCAGCAGCCAATATATTGGGCTCTACACAAAGGCACAGCAGGCTGTTTCTTCAACAAATCAACGTGGAGAATAACTCATTATCACGTAAAAATATAGAAAATGCATCACTCCATCAATACAAACTAATAAAGGAAAAGAAATAATAGTGGAAGTTTGTTAATTTTTACATACAGAACAATTTCTTTAGGGTGATTCACTTTCCCCATAATCTCTGGGGAGAAAGGAAAAATACAGAAAATAATTTGCTAAAAACTCTGGTTATTGAAAAAACTCCCCAAAAAATATGTCAAACTGGGTCCTTGCACATACAGTATCAGTGAACATTCTCATAGCTCAAAATGTTATTTTACTCTATACACTGAATCTCCAACCACGTTATGTAAATTCAACTCAGACTAACAGCAGAAACACAAAGTTTCCTTATTTTACTGTGTAATTATAACAATCATCTCAATTGAATAATTCCTTAAGACCATTTGACTAATCAGAGCGAGTCATTGGAAGAACACACAGTAGAAGGAAAAGTGGGATTATACTGAATATTGACGATAAGCATGTTGGATGTGACTGTTGGATGTGGTTAATAAGAACAGCAAACTCATAAATAACAGAAAAAAACAAAGCCCACCAGGTTCTTACCCTTTTAGACTGTGAGTTTCCCGCTCGATTAAATTATAAATGTGCACATGTATAAAGCTTTGGGGGAAAGATGCTGGAGACCTTTGCAGGTGCAGTTAGTTTTCAGGTAGAGATTGAGCTCAACGGAAAAGGCTTTTCTAATTAATTTGCATTTTAATCTCAACGGCTGCAGAAGCCTCTAGGCCACACAGTCCATTTGGAACATTCCATGACTTTTGATGAAAAACTGGAGGAGAAAAATGGCCGCTGATTTTAGGAGTTGGATGGAATTCTGCTTGATATTAGTGAACAGCCTGAAACAGGATCTGTCTAGTCCTGGTTTAGTTCTGAGTGAACAGTTACTTATGGTTAGAGCACTCATCCACCAACTTGAAAGTTTGAAGATTCTGCTGTTGTGTCCTTAGGCAAGATTATTCCCTATACAGCCTGTATGGAATTACCACTACCAAGTACAAAGTGAATGATGATGATTTTGACAAGCCTATACAGGTGAAAAGCAATATAAAGTTCTATTTTAGATATGCTGTTTAGCTGGCGCTACACCCGGGTTCTATTAGTTTGAATATAAAGTTGAAATAAGCAGTAGATGTGCATGAATGTGATCCGGCGGCTAACAGGTCACTGGGGAAACGAGCCCTGAACTAATGCGATCTCCCTGACCACTGCAGCCACTGAAAGAACACAAGGGCCCTGTGTCCAGTCTAATGAGCAGCACACAGCTCCAACAGCTCCGTGCTCTACCGCCCACTCTACTGAAACCTTTTCAAACATGCATACAGTATATAGTCATGTCTTGTAATGTAAGAAGTAACAGGAAATACATACAAATAATACATGTTGTTGACCGCAAAATAATGTTTACATGATTATGACAATTTGATCAAAACAATTCAGTTACTGGATGAACAAACTAAAGGTACATTAATCAATAAATTAATGTTAATTGAAGTGTTTTGTTTAAATTACTGACTCCAGAGAAATTTCTCTGTTGACTACCACACTTTTCCATTCTTGCTTTTACCCTCAGTCCCTGTGGACTACTTTTACACATACTTTTTTTGTTTTGTCTATGCATAATTTCAAACACTAATTAAGGCCTAAAGAATCCTGAAACACATTTTATTTCGAAGTACTTTCTGCTCAGATCTTCAGTCTTCTGGTGATTTAACAGGAAACGTTCATAAACATTTGCAGTGTTTTGGAGGGAGGACTTTTTTGGTATATCAAATTTTACTTAGATTAAAACAAAAGTAGTTATTCGATTTATGTGGGTTCCGGCTCACAAGGAAATCACTGGAAACAAGATGGCATCTTGCAAGGCAATCTCTAAAGCAAAGAGTTCTGGAGATCGCCCTCACCAACTCAGAGGTACACATCCGTATCAGGTCCAGGAGAAGGTGGAGACAGCAAAGAGGCCGAGAATGAGCAGAAGAGAGCAGGAAGTCATCACAAGACTCAAACTAGGACACACTGGATTAAATAGAACATTTTATTTAATAGGTAAACATCCCTCTGGACTATATGTGTTTGAACTACTAAAGCTAAAAACAGTAGCACATGTTCTTTTAAATTGTAACAGGTACAATGACAAGAGACAGACTTTTAGACAAGAAAGGGGCTACATTTAATTTGTATAAAATAATTATGGTTCACAGAAAAAATTTAATTTGTTATTTAATTTTTTTAAGCGAAACATATATTGTTAAAAGAATTTAGCTTCAAAATCTCGAATATTCTGTAATACTACTCTGGCCCACACTCCTGCACAGTAGGTGGCAGAAATGCACCTAAATGTTGGTTGCCACCTGCCATAAAACAAAACATAGAAGAAGAAGAGGACCTTTTTTTTGTTTGTTTTTTGTTTTTTTGAATAATCTCCATGGATCTATTAAAATAATAATAATTTCACTGAATTGTTGGAGTTTTGCACATGCAGACAAGCAAGAACACAAGGTATGTATTCTTCATTTGTTTATCTGGTTTGGTTGAGGTGAAGAGTTGACAGGAGTTGCCTATTGTACTGTATAATGCTGTGGAAATGTTTATAGGCACTAACACAGCTATCATTGACGTTATATTTCAAAAAGCAATTATACTGATGTTTATTGACTTGACCACATGCAGAATGGACAATATTATGTTTGCAACAGTTACTTATAAACTGCAGTTATTTGATGGATATGTTTAATTTTTGTCTTAAGTAAATTTGTTATGTCTTGTTTTGTGTTTTGTTCCTTTTGTTTTCAATATCATTTTTTAATTTCAGTTTAATTAGACATCTTTTGCTAAGATTTGCTATAATTGCTTCATCCAAGTAGTTTTGACGCAGCTATGACTTGTCTATATGTTCCATTAGAAGTTCTGACACTCCTACACAGTTTGAGTCTTGTTTCTTACACATGATGCTTTTCTTAATTTCTTGTACACACTTCTTTTCTCTTTTCTGGCTTGCTTCTTATCAAATACATTCAGATGTCATCCACAGGGACTGTCACTGGCCCTGGCATAACTGACTATCCCCAGTTTTAACTATTTTGGACCATTGCTGCAGGATGGCTCAGATGATGTGTTAAAAAATATCACCAATGATTTTCTTAAGATGCCATCTTTTATTTAACAGTTTCTCCGAATGCTATTTACAAGGGTCTGTGTTTATTAAGGCTGTAGTCGATTTAAGAAAGTTTTGGTCCACTAAAGGCATGTCCTGCCGTTTGATTGGTCGACTAAAAAGGAGGTGTGACAAAAACTCTCAACTATTGCGTATCTCTATGTATCTGACCCTAAATGCACTCACAAGACCACCTGCCAGGAATTCTTGCAAAAACAACCATTTATGAAAAAAGTACTAGGAAACAATGTATTTAAACTTGTGAATCATGAGTTCAGTCTGCCTTTTATATTTAAAAGTCCCATATTAGTCTGTTTTCTGATCTCTTTTATAATGTTTCCTGATCACAAACATACCTGGAGTTGTGTTTTGTTTCATTCACACGTTTAACACACAAACCTGCATATTTAAGCTGAGTTCTTCTCTCAAACAGAAAACACTCTGTTCCACCTTGTGATGTCATGTGGTAATACAGGAAGTGCTCTACTGTGTTTTTAAACTCCATACTCCTTCACTATAATCATTTGGATTATTTCAATCCAGGAATTGCCAATCTCTACTGAAATAAAGGTAAAAGGAGCTGTTAAGTTGAAACAGAGCAGTTTGAGCTTTGGAGATGTAAACAGACTAATAACAAAGGTTTACTCAGACATGTGTGAATGAAACACAACACAACTCCAGGTAGTGTTGAAGAGGTAACAACATTATAACATGTGAGTCACTTTTGCATGATATAGGACCTTTTTAAATACCAAATCTTCAGCCAACTCACTCTCTTTCTCACCCTTTTTGCTGTTGTCCTATAAAAATCCTTATGTAAATAAAATGATTAGTGGCTAATACAAATTTTGGTCAACCAAGACACCATCAGCCAATTTGACTAAAGGTCTATAGACTAGTATTTATGTTATATAAGATTTTCTTTTCATAGACATTTACAAGTACAAATGCTCTGAAGAATATATTATTGAAATTCATGGCTTATACAACAGTTTAAATAATCACAATACGTTTCTTTTCAATGCAGCTTGCTTAGATCCTTGACTGTGGCAGATGCAATTCACACCACAATCAGCTTCTATAATGGAATAAGTTTGTTTGTAAAATGAAGCGCAGGTCTGTAAGTCTGCAGGATTTATCTCAAAATTGGAACCGCATTGGAGTTTGGTTGTTTGGTTGTTGTTTGTGAAAATTGCCCGTGACTTTTAATACCGCCTTTGAAGCTCGATTATTTCAACCTATCGTACGGCAGTTTGTTTTCAATGTTGTTTTGGGGCCTCGTCTAGCCTATATCCCACGTTGTCATTAATAAACTAAAGAGGCAGGATTTGATGAAACATTGATGATCCCTGTGAGCAGATGAAGAATTGCCAGGCTCAGTGCAGAATGAGATTGCGCTCATAAATAATGTGTTGGTAATTTTGTGGGAGCGGGTGGTGGGAGGGGTCTGGGGATATCTCCGAGCTCCAGTGCACTCGGCCCCAGAGGGAGGGAGACATTAAGACAGATCTGTTTATCCAGCCCAACTCAATCTGAGCCTCTCCGGTGTCGGCCATGTTTAACAGCCCAGCCTTATCACAGCGGCGCACGGACACAGGTAGAGACCCACACATTTGTCAAGAGCTACAGCTGTCAGTCCTAAACATGTGTGTGGATGGACTGAGGGGACATTTGTTTTAGAACCTGCGGACGAGAGGCGGTGCTGAGCAGTGGCGAGGGAGGAGGGCAGTCCATCTTCACAAATACTAAATGTAGAGCAATTAGAGGAGCAAAACATGTGCATTTGTATGTGTCTGTCTGCACTTTAGCACTTTGTTAGCCAGTGAAGTTCCTGATGGATGTATAAGTGAGTTTGATTTAATTCTCTTTTCAATGACCACTGAAAGAAAGAACATTTAAAAAACGTTCTAGTTTTGAGTTGAAATTTGAACAAACAGACAAACTAAAAAAAAAAAAAAAAGTTTAAAAAAGTGTAGTGTACTTTGGGGGAACAGTCGCTCAGTTGGTTGAGAGGTTAGATCCACTGACCCACAGGTTGGCGGTGTGACTCCAGTTTCCACAGATGAATGCTACAAGCTCCAGTGCTCGTTGTCGTTGTGTCCTTGGGCAAGACACTTAACCCGCTGTGCCCCCATTGTCTGCATGTACACTGGTGTATGAATCGTGTGTGAATGGGTGAGTGGGCCCTTGGTGTAAAGGTTTGAGTACCTTGAAGGTGGAAAAGCGTTATATAAAAATGTATCATTTACCAAAAAATAATAATACAATAATACACAATACATGTTTATGGGTTTCAGAATGATGAAAAATTAGCGCAGTTGCCATGGGAATTAACAAAAATGTGTATGTTTTGAATAGCGAAAAGTGCTCAAAATGGCATCTGAACTGAGCTGAAAACTATGAATAGCTTAGGATATAGATATTGATCAGGTGGAGAGGACAATTTTACAATTTTACATGGAGAGAATAAATAGGTAATAGGTTAAATAGGTAAAATGAGACTTTATGAGGGAAAAATATACACTTCAGTTATTTGTCAAAGTCAAACTTTTACTTGAGTAATGTCATTTTTATTTGATTTATTTTACACTTTGATAGAGGAGGGTGGTGAGATGTTTTTGGGCACGTTAGCCATGGACAACGCTGGACAGTGGCTGACCCAGGTTGGTGTAATTAATTAGCTGCTGTTTAGCATTAGCCTGTGACACTTAATGTGATAAACAAAAGCAGAGAAACAAACAAAGAGGACACATCAGGCTTTGTTTCAGGAGATGGGGCTTGTCAGGTGCTCCAGGCGTGAATTTCATTTGCAAGAAAAAAAACTGCTGCACACATAGAGCAATTTGTGTCCAATCTGACCCATGATGGTGGGTCAATTTTTTAATGGGTTTATACAAATATGGCTTATGTGGAAAATGTTTTATAGTTGTTGCATGTATAATTGACAAAGAAGGAGAATGTTCTACAATAGAGCTGCTTGATTGTGGAAAAAATAATAGTCCAGATTATTATTATATGTCGTAATTGAAAGCACAAATATTTGAAACAGTTATTATGTACTGTGAAAGCTAACCTGTGGAGGTAGGTATTTAGTCACTGTGTAGCCTGGATGAGTGGCTTTGCTTCAGGTTTGAAGGGCGTGCCATTGAATTAGAGCTCGAGCATTATGTGTTTTTTCATGGCCGATACCAGGGCAATCAATGGTCGATAAGTGCGATAATTTTGGGCCAATAGGTAATTTATTTAATTGATTGATTTTCCCCAGGTGATGTAATTTTAATTTATTACAATCTCATTCACAGTCCCCCCCGTTTTTTACCACAAACCTTTAAGAGAGCTGTGTAGTCATGTGTTGTGCAGTTATCTTTTTCCACTGAAGTATTCAAATTAAGCTTCATGTGTACTCTTTCGGTAGCAGGTCAGACAAAACAAATATCAGCCTGTGATGGAGAGTGAAGGCCCATACCCGATATGCTGAAGTCCAAATATTGTCCCTATCTCTAAACTTAATGTTCTTATTGAGGTAAGATAATCCTTTATAAAGAAATGTATTTATTATTATTTCACTATTTTTGTATTTGACTGCAGGGTTGTCCAAAACTATGTACTCATTTGAGCAAGTATCAATACTGAAATACTTCGCTCATGATCAGAATAAAGCCACATGTTAACAGAAACATTAAGAGAAACACTGTATTGAAAATTACATTATGTTATATTGAGAAGCAAGTATCTATGAAAGTTGAGTTTGATATTTCAGTAACATAACCACTCTAGACTGGAGCAATAATTGTTATCACGATGAAACTTTCATTATCTGCATAGCTCTATTTTACAAAACTTAGTCAATATTCTAACTGAGTTCCACTGAGTAGTTCCATGATACTGTCTGTTAAGTTTTATGTGAAATCATCCTGAAAGTGAAGCTGGTGTTTCTGGTTTGACATTGATTAAACGCCAGAGAGCAGTGAGTGATGGAGGCTGTGGGGCGTGGCGTCAGGCTTTTGTGCTCTGACTTCTGCACTCCTCATGGTCATAGTCAGCTAAACTTTATCAAACTCTTTACATCTGACGACATCTCTAAACCAGTCCTTTCCTGCTTCAAACGTCACCATCGGCCAAACGGGTGAAGTTAGGTCACAATATAAGGACTTTTTACATGAGTTTTTTTTAAAACTTGTAATATATTAGGCAGTGATAAATGCGTGCTACATCTTCTCACAATAATGGTAACACTGATATTGTGACATTTGCTGATTTAAACTATTAGACAAGAATTTGCTCATTGCTTTTGAATTATTCTACTTACTTACAAGGTTGTGAATAGAAATTTGATGCATTTGTGTCTCATAACATCCCTATTCAAATTCTGTTGGGCTGATGTTTGCTTGAAAAAAAAATCTCTGAAATTAATTGGCTTATAAAGTCTGTTGAGCTGCCATTCAATCCAGTGTATCGCAACTGCTGTACATGCTATGATAAATGCATTCATATTAGGGATGCACTGATGCTCATATTGGTATCGAATATCAGTGCTGATACTGAAAAATGTGCTGGATTGGGTATTGGTTCTTTGATATCGATTAAGACGATATGGTGGATGGGCCTTTAATTGGATGTAATAAGACTTTTACGGGCAGATTTCGAACATCTCATAATGTTTGAGCTTTTATTCACACAACGCTGTTCAGTAGTTATTTGAAGGATAACTAACAGTTACATAGCACAGTTGGATCTCTTGTGTTATAAGTTAACTGCGTTTTAGGGAAATATGTGCCATTTTCCCTCCCTACACTGGTATCATCATATAAATTAAAGTCAAAGTATCAGTATCAATATTGGAACTTAAAAAAGCTGGATCAGTGCATTCCTAACTAGAAAAGCACTCAGAGAGCGCAGACCTCCGCCAAGCAGCTAACGAAATTTTCAAAGTGATCCAGAATCCAGGATTTCTTTCGGATCATCACCAAAATTTAATCATCTGTTGGATTTACCATTTGGAACATTTCCTGAAAATTTCATCAAGATCCGTCCATAACTTTTTGAGTTATCTTGTGAACTAACAAACAAACAAACAAACAAACAGACAAACTCAGGCGAAAACATTACCTCCTTGGCGGAGGTAATTAATGTACTGAGATACTAGAAATTCTACTATGTGATCATGTATTGCTTAATTAGTACATTCACAATAAGAAGCTTCAGTGAAAATCTACACAGAATAGTACTGAAACATGTGGCCAGTGTCTTTTCCATTGTGTGTCTGACTCACATCAAACAGAGGCAGGAGCTGAAGCTGTTAAACCTGATCTATTATTGAAGACCATAGGACCATCTAATGGCTGCATATCGCTGACACCAAACACTCCTCCATGATTTGATGCCTTAAGAAAGAAAACCTACTGTCAACTCAGCAGAATAGTTTTATGAGATTTTTGTTATTACACTTTACCATTCCCAAACATCACCCCTTACTGTTAGCCTACCTCTGTGCGCCCCTGTCTGTTTGAGCACTCAGAGCTTCTGCGTCACCAACATTATTATTTAATGTGGATAAGACATTGAGAAGACAGAGATGTTTGGCCTTTGTCTCAAGAAGTCCAGCGGATGCGACATTCTCTAATATCAGACTGGCTTCAACGCACTAATGTGAGCCTCTCCCTGACCCCATCACCGCTCATCTATTTCTGCCTATTTAGTCTGACAGGGCGCCCTCTCTGTCTGTCTCTCTCTCTCTCTTTTTTCTTTTCTGTCCCTGTCTCTCAGTCTTTCTCAGTTTCACACACACCCACACCCACACCCACACACACACACACACACACACACACACACACACACACACACACTCATTCTGTTTTTCTCTCTCTCTTGCTCTTTCTCTCTTTCTCTTTCTGTCTCTCCCTGACAATCAGCGGTGTCACACTCTCCCTCATTGTAGAGCAGAATCATACCAAGCAATTATGTGCTGTCTCCAGAGCTCTGCGCATGGAAACCCACATGTCGGAAAGGTCAACTACATATTTAGAATTTTTAGTATAGGGAACTCATTCATTGTGAAAAGTGTTAAGTCATCCACAGCTGCTATAGGTCCATTTGCAGTACACTCCATGCATCCTTTGGTTAACCTATATACCTGTTTAACTCATTTACATACATTGGAAAAGTAGTTTATCATGTCATAAATTATTTAGCTGCAAATGCAACCCTTATGCATATCTACTGTGTACATGAGTATCTCTGGAATCCAATTCTTATCCATAAATATAAATGTACTTGCATGCTTTCATAAGTGGCTAACTCCTTGAACATTTGGAGTAGTCTTTTCAAGTCAGTGACGAATGAGGATATGCTTTTGTCTTCATATTTGCAGTTTTTCTCATCATTGCCATTTTACATACATGGGATACGGGGGAAGTTTCATATTCCAACAATGAACTGATGCCTGTTTTGGTAAAATCATTGCTAAAAAGTAGAAGATAGTGCACTCGTATGTCCCGCATGTAAAACTACTGAGGCAGTTGTGTGTTCTGGCTGCGGGCTGTAGTTAATCAGACTCTCAGTCGTGCTCCGCTGATCTGTGCCTCTTCTTCTGCTCAGGACCAGAGCCTGAGACAGCAGTTCAGTAATCAGCACACGAGGTTCCTTTTGGTTAGCTCTGAGAAAGGCTGCTTATTTGAATGGAAATGCAGGAAGTCAGCTGCCTCTGACATGACAGGCACAACTCACAAGCTCGTATATGTTTAAAAATTAATCCCTTTTTTCGAATTGTAAAATGTTTGTTGTGTTTATGTTGTATTTTATACCTCAGTGTGTATTCATTCAATGGAGGCTACAATAGTTGGTTTGGAGACAAAAGAATAAATCCAAGAAAAATGAACAAGTACTTTTTTTTTAAGTAAGATATAGTATTATTTTGTATGTTTCTTGTACATACTTTAATTAATACGGCAAATACATATGCATTCATTGTCGATATAAACAATTGTAAAAATGTCCCAATGGAAAACAGATTATTTTCTTGTTTGTTCCACTACAGGAGACAATCACTATTCACAAAACAGGGTTGTGAACAGTGATTGCTGATGTTTGATATTATTAAAACTATTTCACTTAAAACCCTCTTTTAGTCTTGACAGTCCATAAGATGCTATCTGAAAAAGTCACTGTCAAAGTCATGCATCACTGGCCTCTTACACTGTAAACATTGATGCGCCCTTTGGATTTACAGTTGCAGATTGAACCCTGAGGAGAGCGCTGTATTTCCTCATGATTTTTGTAACGCTCGGACAGGCCCCATAGTTTTAGCCTCACTCATTAACTGGATGACTCTGGATCGATAAGTATTGAGTGCACATGGCCATTATTGGCTTGTAGGACATTAGTGTTGTACCATTATCCCTTAATTATATAGAAGGCTGCACATCTAACGCACAGTCCTGTGATCCACACGTCATCATTGTAAATGTGCTTGGCTCCAGGCATTACTACAGCTAACAGAACCATTATGCAGTATAAGTATAATGTATTAGCAGGCGCCCATGGAGGGGAATTAGCAACTTACTTTACTATTATGACAGACAGCAAGGCCTACAGGCGTTTTACAATGAAGCTGTTTAAAATTTATGTTAAAAAATAATAGTAATGCATTAGTCTTGTATGGCGCACTTCCATTCCTTAAATGTAACAGTTTATTGTGGCCACAGCTGCCCTGAGGTGGACGTCTCACCACCAATCACTCACTGACCCAAACAAGTCAATATGGAACTTATCTACTACAGGGTTCGCCACCTGCTTGTCTCCATAGTCACTGTTACTGCTTTGCCTGGATTATTTAACAGTATAACTTTAAACATATCCATCTCTGTGCTGGCAAC
Source organism: Taenioides sp. WSHXM2023 (assembly GCA_029959045.1). Classification (NCBI taxonomy): domain Eukaryota; kingdom Metazoa; phylum Chordata; class Actinopteri; order Gobiiformes; family Gobiidae; genus Taenioides; species Taenioides sp. WSHXM2023. The sequence continues at coordinate 23,130,342 of CM057088.1, read as the reverse complement.
CAGTTGATCACAGGGCAGAATTACAAGTCAGATCTGTGGAGAGGCGACCCAGCTCAAACTAAGAAGGCATGTTTTCAAGGTATAGCACATAGATAAAGATAGATTAATTAAATGCCATACTGTGAATTATTCCAGGCTAAGCAATAACATCTCCATGGATTTTTCTGGTCTTTTGGTGGGAAGTATATTGGCATTGGACAATACTGAGCATTCCAGACTATTCAGTGTCTAATATTTAAATGATTAAAATCCATGTTTTAACTTGTAAACAGTACTTTAGATCTCCTGGTTGTAAAGTCCGCTCCATATGTAGTTTAGTGTGTGAACTGTCTGCTCTGGGACACGCCGCATGTCTTTGGTTTGTCTGGAGGTCAGGCTGAAGATGGAGGAGTGCGATGGTCCTTCCATTAGAGATAAGAATGATGGACCAAATGGCAGTGTCCTGAAAAGGCCGTATTATCTGATGTAGCAGCACCTTTTGAATTCACTGTGAACACGAGCAAAGAATAAACAAGATACAGCTCTGTGTTTCAGCATTTTAACCTTTGTCGTCTTTGTCACTGTTGGAGCTGTCTCTTCACTTGTATCTTAATCTTTTTACCACCATGTAAAACTAAACAACAGTGAAATTTAACTCGCTTGTTTGATACTTTCTGTACTTTGCTTTGGATCGATTTATTATATTCCCTTCTAACTCTTGAAGAAGCACAAGAAAGAGTCTATGGGCCACATCTCAGAAAGAAGACCTCTATAAAGAAAACTTCAGACAAACTTTTATTTCACCAGTTAAATCTGAGAAAAACTCAACTTTAGTCCCTGTTATAATTATAAATGTAAGAGCAACAGTGAGCACAGGCTTGACATTTCCACTCCCCGTTTATAGAGTCCTGATATATAGAACGCAGTAATGTACTGTATGTGATTATTGTCCAATCAGTGTGCTCAGGTATGCTTTCTGCTAACAGCTTTGTGCATTTACAAAGGCCAAAAATACTTTACTCAGTTAAGAATATGGACGGGAGCTTTTTTTTTGAGCAAGATTTGTACATTGAAACAAAAAAAGATGTACCGTAATAAAAGCACAATTCCTAGGACACAAGTTCACCTTTTTTGGTCCTTTAATAAAATAAATAAAATAGTATTTTATTTATGCATTTGTGAATGTGTTCCAAAAGTGAAAAGTGAGAATGAATGACTTTATTAATACATTTATTGTTGTAAATCAAGGAATTCTAAGTTGGCAAAACAAAAAATATTCAATTTAGACATTATTTAGATGCAAAATGTCATGCAACTTAATAATTATGAAGATGTTTTATCAATTTCGTAGGCAATTTATGATGATGCAAATAACAGCACTCAAAAATCGATACTCGGATACTAATCAATGCTACTCAATACTAATCGAAAACTTGTATCAAAGTAGAAACTCATTTAGGCAGATATCGATACTGATAAAAACATTTAAAAACAAGACAAATTTGCACCTTTCCTTGATAGTTTTAGACTTCTTCTTTTTCAGAACTGGTGTAAGTCATATTTTGTGTAGCAAATGATTCTTTTTTTTTTTTTTTACTTGTAATTGTGTTGGCGTATGGCGTTGTGGTTTGGGGACTGTTGACTGTAGAAAATGGTTGACTTCAGTTTGATTTGAGGACATCTGGATAAATTGCCCACATTTCAGTTTGCATGTTCCCTGTAACAAGCTCAAATGTGGTTACTGGACTTGTTTACTCCAGTGAGAGCAGGATTATAGCACCAATCTGGATTGAGATGGCAGGATTTTTACTTCAAAAGTGCTTGGTCAACAACACACCTGGCAACTTACTGATTATGATAAATATCTGCCTTGCTTCTCTCCCTACAGGCTCTTTCACTGTGTACCATTCACTGCTGCTTATATAACGACTTTCAGCTTTCTCCCTGCCTTTCACTGTGTAGAAAACAAACAATATTACATAGATGTAGCTTTAGATGTTGTGAACAGAAATCCGCAGGTCCGGCTAAGATAAGGGGGAGTACAGGAAAGGTAAATCCAGGTTATCGGATAGTTGTAGCTGTGATCACGAGATAGGGCTACAGCAGTGGTCAGAAGTGGACTATGTTTTTGTTATCTATACTTCACTGAAATGACAGTTGGATTGCGGGATTACGAAGTGTGACTGTGATTTGAACTTCAGCAGTTTTCAGACTTGTTTACGTGTTGTTTTTTTTTCTGAGGAAATGTTTGACTTGTTAGTACAAGTGTTTTGAATAACCATTGATTGTAATGTGGATATAAAAGTTTGATATGGTGAATTCTAAAAGATGCACAGCAGGTTCTTTCACCTGTTTGTGTCTTGAAAATGTTATGGTATGGTAACTTACTTTTCATTTATAGAATTATTTTTGTTGGCAAAAATAAAAAAAAATATACTTGGTTTGTTGAGGTTATCACTTCTCTCCGTGGAAATCGAAGTTGTATGCCATGGTGGAACGCTTCAGGCATAACAACATCTTGAAGAATAAGTTTTAGACCAGAAAACTTAATGCCCTTAATATAGAGACAAATATGTTTCTTTGGTTTAAATAATTTACCCTGAACTATAACAGAACATTGCTCAAGGGTTTCGGCAAAAACAGTCGTCATAGTGTCATAGTAGCAATTCAAAACTAAATATTCTCTCTTTTCAGTAATCAAGTCAGGTCCTCAAAATGGAACCCAACAAGAAAATGCATCTATAGTTTATATGTTTGGGTAGAAAATAATAATTAAAGCAGAAAACGTCAATGTGGCCAGGTTAGAAAAATGGCCCCCCTGCCCAAGTCCTATTTTTTCACTTTTCATTTTTAATCTTTGGCTTTGAAATACCACCATTATAATACAGCATATAATTTATGACGCACTGCGGCTGAAATACTAATTTGATTCAATAATAAGAACTGCATGGCATTGATTGTAACCTCCAGCAGGAGCCTCATCTGAAAATCCATAATTCAACTCCTAACCTTGAATAAAACAACCATACAGGCTTTGTTGCAGGCTTTGAACATTTTATATACTGCCAATAAAATCAATAAATGAACTGCCACTCCAGCAAAGCTAAGAGAGCAGTGCACTATGGAACTTTTCTGATGAAGGGTCCGCCACTTTGCCTAAAATGTTCCACAGTACAGCATTAAATATCTATCCCTATGAAGACAAAAATTATCCCGTCAAAAAGCAAAGTTATGGGATTTGCTTATAGTAGAATGTAGGTTTTACAATGTATTATGAACAAAACACCTGTAACTGAATAATGCCACCAGAAAAGATCTTTAATGTTTTGCCAAAGTGAAATGAACCTTGAATAAGTTGTACATCTTAAAAACACATCCATGGTCTGCATTCCTCTAATTTAAAACAGGAAGCCTTCTATTATAAGAAAACTATTCACATCTACATGAGTGACACATCATTTAAAGACTGCGACAATCTGCATATTTTAGTTATTAAACATCACAATGGAAGTACTGCTGCGTGAATGTGAGGTGTAGTGAGTAGTCCTGGGAGATGAGGGGAAAAGAACGGGTGAGTTGTATTGGAGACAGAGAGAGAGAGAGAGCACGAGAGAGTGAGAATGAAGAGAGAAAGGTGGAGAGAAAGGGAGAGGGAGTGAGAGATTGAGAGAGAGAAGGAAAGAGATGGAAAGAGAATGAGAGAGAGAGAGAGAAGGAAGAAAGGAAGGAAGGAAAGAAGGTGGAGAAAGAGGATGAGGGAGTGAGAGAGAAGGAAAGAGACAGAAAGAGAAGGAAGGAAGGAAGGAAGGAAGGAAAGAAGGTGGAGAAAGAGGATGAGGGAGTGACAGAGTGAGAGAGAAGGAAAGAGACAGAAAGAGAAGGAAGGAAGGAAGGAAGGAAAGAAGGTGGAGAAAGAGGATGAGGGAGAGAGAGAGAAGGAAGGAAGAAAGGAAGGAAGGAAGGAAAGAAGGTGGAGAAAGAGGATGAGGGAGAGAGAGAGTGAGAGAGAAGGAAGAGGGAAAAGGTGGAGAGAAGGAGAGAGAGTGTGTGAGAGAGAAAGATTGTGTGAGGATGAATGACGATGAATGAGTGATGTGGGTTTATATTTGAACTATCTACATTCCGGCCACTTCCATTCAGAGGTGGTGAAATCCTATCACTTTTGTATTGTATCAGAAAGAGAAAATAAGATGAATTCCACCATGAAAATCCCTGTTAAGATTAAACTTCTAATCCCTGGTCTCCAAATAATTTTACTGTCACAGGTATTGTATGTTGTATATTCACTGGATAATCCTTTGTGCGTCCAACTCTATTTCAAAAGTCATTTGAGAAAGGTTTTGGTTTTGTGTTAGAATTCTATTACACAGTTTGAATCACAGCAACACGTCGTCTTACTTACAACTTGAAAACATTGTGTACTTACAACACTGTAGTACAACCTCTACAGTCTGAAAATCAAATGTATCCATATATTGTTAACATAAAAATATATAACCAAACTGACGCTTATTGCCTTCATACCTCTCTCAATGCATATCTTGATACCTTGATGAGTGATAAGTGCCCTGATACATGAACATCCCTTAAAACCTGTTAAAAGTTCACTAAATGAACGTTTTTGACAATGCAGAATTACAAAGTGCATTGGAATTTCATGTTCACAATACCCATAATACTAGAACACAACTGTCCTATAAATAAGTCTCCTGTTCAGCCCAGATACAGCCTTAATACAGTAGTGGTCAGATGGTTAACTCTGCAATTTATAATGAATTTATGCTGTTTAAAAGTATCACAATACATTTTTCTGTCTTGATACACATATTGCAAAGAAGTCCACAACAATATAAATTGCTGTATCAATATTTAGAGTACAGCCCTACCCTGGTGACCTAAGGCAAGACAGAGGGTGTTCAGTCATGCATTTTTATGTTAATATAATTACTATGCTAAAATACAAGCGTTCTAATTATGAGTTTCAGCTTCCTGTTTAGGCGTCATTTATAGCACTTCTCACCAGTCGATATTTATTTACTAGATTTTATTTTGAATTGGTAATTGCCATGGAAACGGGCAGGAAAACGAGGTGAGGCTGTGGGAGAGTGTAGAAGTAAAAGTAAGGTTTGTGGTTTACAGTGACAGGTTTATTGGTGAATGCTGTTGTCCAGAGCGGACCATAGCGCTCCCTCAGCACACCCAGACAAAGTGTACAAGGAGTGAGTTAGAAAATGTTATATGCTTCCTCCTCGATGCACCATGAGACCCAAACCACAAAGATCAACAGAGTGTAATATATATCTAGGGGATTACTTTACATTTAACTTAAAGCCCCAGATGTAACATTCCAGCCAAAAAATAGATAACGGCATACAATACTGTGAGTGGGCACGCCTATCCAAACATTACTTAGAAGTTTACCTCTATTTGTCTCCATGGAGGGGCTATTGCTTTACCTATAATTTTCACAATGCCATACAGGTTAGTAAGTATTAATTACACATGACAAATAAATGAAAAATTTCTAACGCATACTGAATTTGCAAGGAGATTTCTGTTTTATATCTAAAGGGCATGTACCCGATTTTTCCCAATATATTGTATAAGCAGCTCTTGAGGTCAAGATAAGTCTGTTGCTGTCTGCATCTTTTTAGAAAGCATTTTGTTGTCCAATAATCAAGAAGTGTGCTAGTTGTTGTTACCTTTGCGGTGACAGCTCTGCTCTGATCTCTGAGGGCTGTGAAAAATGCTTCTAAACTCATTTTGGTGAGTAATAATTAGGAAATAATTAGTCATTAAGCTGCTTGGAAGGTAAGTGAGCAATCCGTCATGTTTTTGAAGACAGTAAAACATACAGGAATCAGATTGTGTTCAGGATGAATTAACATTTGAAGACAGAAATATGAGCTGCTAACTCGATATAATGTCACAGGCTTTTCAGAATATGTTAGTGAAGATGTGAAGTAAACTCTGGTTTTAATTCGAGCATGTGGAGGCACAGTACCTGTTTGCATAAAATTAACTTTGCAGTTTTGATTTGCTTGCTATTAATTTTACAGCCCTAGAGTGAGTAATTCTGATCCACCAGTTTTAAGACACGCATTTGCAATTTATACACACCTCCATCTTTCCTCATGATGAATTAGCGATAGAGGAAATCCTGCTCTGCTGAGTTATTATTAGCCTGATTTTGAGTAGACATTGAGTTGACTGTACCTCTGAATACACTTTTCTTCACCAACAACAACTGTCTGGTAAGGGAGGGAGGGTTGCAGCCATTTTTAAGATTTTTTTAATAATACTTTTAATTCATTTGAGCATCTGTCTTTTACCGTTTCTTCAAAAGATCCTGTGTTTGTTTTACAGACCCCCTAAACCTAACCCTGTTCTTATCCAAGAATTTTCTGAACTTTTATCCCAGTGTATGGCCCTACACAACAAGGTTTTAATTCTAGGTGATTTTAATATTCATGTATGCTGCCCCCCAAACCTCACCCCCTAACTTCTGATTTTCTGGAATTCATCCATCCATCCATCCATCCATTTTCTTCTGCTTATCCAGGGCCAGGTCGCGGGGGCAACAGTCTAAGCAGGGACTCCCAGACTTCCTTCACCCCGGACACTTCCTCCATTCATTTAATTTATCCCAAATTGTAACTGTTCCCACCCACTCAAAGGGCCATACACTGGATCTGGTTTTAATCTTTGGTCTCAGCCTAGGAAATCTTACCACTAAAGATACTGTATCTGTGTCAGATCACAAAGCAGTTTTATTTGATGTTTTAGCTCCCCAGTCTTTTAATCAGGGCCCTTCTTATTATTCCAGTGTTTTTAACTCCTCCTCTGCGCTTAATTTTTTCCCAGCTTTTTACATCAGCTTCTTTGACTTTTAATCCCATTTTACCCTGGAGGAGCGGGTCTCCTTTTATCAAACCACTAAGTCGATTTTAGATTCTATAGCACCTTTTAAAGAAAGAAACCCCAATGGAAACCCAAACCCAACCGTGTCTCAATGAGAACACACATAAGCTAAAAAGAATTTGTAGACGAAATTAGCGAAAAATCTAAATGTGTTCTACCTTTCATGGAAAGAAAGTTTAAAAAATTACCAGCAAGCCATCAAAGAAGCAAGGACCATATTTTATTCAAACACCATTAGTAAAAACAAGTAAATTCCAAGGGTTTTAGTTCAGGTTTTAGACTCAATCTCCAATCCCAATGAATTGTGTGAACTTTTTAAACCATTTTATTAAGGTTTCTGACATTAGGAACCAAATATCTGCCCCTAGCCAAGCTTATGTAAATAAAGAAGTTCTGGATTTTAATTGTTTGACTAATTTTATGCCTTTATCCTTTTCTTCCCTAGCCGATGTTTTATCCCACCTGAAAGCGACCACATGCAGTCTGGATGTCATACCCAAATTCAAAGATGTTTTTAATGTGGTTGGACCCAGTATCTTATTTGTTGTCAACCAGTTTGTCTGGAGGCATCATCCCATCCCATTTTAAACATGCTGTGGTCCAGTCACATTTAAAGAAACCTAATTTTGCAATTGGTCTAAAATTGATTTGAACAATTGATTTTAACCATTTTAGACCAATTGCAAAGCTTCCACTTTTATCTAAAGTTTTAGAGAAAGTCGTTTCTAACCAGATTTTAGATTTTATGAATAGAAATCACATCTTTGAGAAATTTCAATCAGGTTTTAAAGCAGCCCTCAAAGTCTTAAGTGATCTTGTAGCCACTGACAGAAGAGAGTGCTCGATTTTAATTCTTTTAGATTCTTTTTGATACAGTTGACCACGAGATTTTAATCAAACGCCCCAAAAACTCGGTTGGCATCCGAGACACTGCACTTGATTGGTTTTATTCCTATCTTTTAGGCAGAACCTTTGCGGTCACCATAGGTTGTTTTATCTCCTCTTCTGCCCCCATTACTTGTGTGCCACAATGTTTTATTTTAGGTCCCATTTTATTTTCTATCTGTATGCTCTGCCTAGGACACGTTATAGCCCACCATAACGTGTCCTTCCACTGCTAACACACAGATCTACCTCCCACTGAGACCAAACGACCCTGGGAGCCTGGCTGCTGTGTTAAACTGTTTCAATGACGTGAACAGTTGGATGGCACAGAACTTCCTACAGCTCCAAATCTGAAATCATTTTAATCAATCCTCCCCAGTCCACCCCTCATATCAGCAATAGTCTCAGCCCTCTCGCTTTCAACATCACCCCTGCTGCCAGAAACCTTGGCATCATTTTTGACTCTCACCTCAACTTCCACCTTCACAGCAAAATGTCACCCAATCCAGTTTTCTCCACCTCCACACAATTAAGTCATCCATGCGCTCATCTTCTGTTTAGACTATTGCAACTCCCTCCTGTGGCAATCGAGGGCTAGACAAATTGGATTATTAATAGAAATTGTGTTGCAGCAATGCCACCCTAAATCTAGTTTGAGGAAATAGAATCTATGTATAAGTCACACAGGTAAGCATATCAAATGAGAGAGCCAGGTTCCATAATTTACAAGGTCTTTATTTTACATTTTAAAGGAGACAAATGTTTAATTTCATTAATAGCTACAACAGTAAAAGTTCTGGATCCAATCCCTCACTCGTTCAGTTCATTGTAAAACAATTACCCACTTTTCCTTGTGTGCACCCAGTTGCGCCAGAGCTGGGCGCCCGCGCTCTGCACGGGAGAACGGTGCCAGGCACGAGAACAGACCCCAGTTCTCAACTTAAAACATAAATCAAATGAACCGAAATAAATCAAAAGGACAAGACAAAACAATGCAGACAAAACAAAACAGTGAACCAAAACAAAACAAACAAAATAGCAGAGGCGGCCCTGTGCTGCTGCTGACCACTGACACCTGAAAACATTAATTGGAACTAAGATCAACTAAGAAAAACACATATCGCTGGTGGAATAAGGTGAGCACACGGTCCCAGGGTTGACGGCTGGGAATCCGCTTTACGCAGCTCACTTTTTGGAGTTTGGGATGACTGGCGCGAAATGATTTGCATCGTCCTGGGCACAATGTCAACTATACAAGCGGTGCCAGGCTCCCAGTCAGACGGCGGCACTAAAAGGATTAATGATTTAGGAATTTGGATATTTTCATGAATAAGGGCTAAAGGGTCACAATTTTACCTGGTCATGGAGGACAGCGCGGTTTACACAGGGACCCAAAAATGCCTGTGGGCAAAAGGGGGAGAAACAATAAAGGGAGAGTCCACCTGCCGCGCCGCAGGGCGCCAGGTAAGCGCACCTACGTCATAGGCCTCAATAGCTGTCTTACCACAGTCCTCTCCGGCCTCGACACCAAATCATCTCTCACCTCCAAATGGTTCAGAACGCAGCAGCTCGGCTTCTCACTGGTTTTAACAGACATCAACACATTACCTCTGTTCTAAATCCCCTTCACTGGTTGCCTGTGTGCTTTTGAATTGATTTTAAGATTTTACTGATCACTTTTAAAGCTTGTTTAGGTCTTGCACCAAGTTACATTTTAAAACTTTTAACCCCGTACGAGCCCTCTCGCAGCCTTATCCTCAGGCAGGTCCCTGTTAGCTGTTCCAAAGTCCAGGCTCCGGACGAAGGAGCGATAGAGCCTTTTCAGTCCAGGGGCCTCGGCTTTGGAATGACCTGCCGAAGGTGATAAGGCTTGTACCATCAGTATCATCTTTTAAACCACTTCTTAAAACAAATTTTTATCAGTTGGCCTACCCATAGCTGGTTTTAGCTAGATTTGATTCCTAATTTAGTTTTATTCTATTTTCCATCCATCTTCTTCCACTTATCCGGGGCTGGGTCGTGGGGGTAACAGTTTAAACAGGGACTCCCAGACTATATATTTATTCTATTTTATTTTATTTTATTCTATTGACTTGATTGCTTCATTGTCTGATTTTGTATGCTTTCTGTATGCTATTTTTATTGTGCTTTGCTGCTTGTACAGCACTTTGTAAACCTTGTTTTTAAAAGTGCTTTATAAATAAAGATTTATTATTATTATTATTATTATTATTATTATTATTATTATTATTATTATTATTATTATTATTACATGTCTGAGGTCTTCTTAACTATTAACTTCACTCATGATCTGGAGCTAAATCTACATTAACATGTACCATCTCTGCCTGCGCTGCTCTGACACTATAAACTCCCATCAGCTTGAATATTTTTGCTTTTAATAAAATTGACTGGTATTAACCTTCATAGCTTTAATTATGAAATGATTTAAATATAAGGATTTTGTCGCAAGTATATTTTTGCTCATCATTTTGCATAATTGCCACATGTTCAAATGAGGTTTAATGATGATTAGCTTTTGGTTCTTGTTGTCTGTAATTTGCTCCTGAATAATAAAGGAAACAGCATTCTTAAATCAGATGGCACGTGCAAGCTGGAGGCAGTTAGGGGAAGTTGTATGCCAGGCATTTGAATTTCAATTTGGAGTATTCATGTTTTAATTTCTGAAAAGATCCAAGGACATGCCATGAACTGAAAAAGATGGAGAGGCTGATGAAGCAGTTGTCATTGACAGGAAATAATATAAAAAATGTATTTAATTAGACAATAGTTAAAATGTACTTTGGACCATGTATTGGAATATATTACAATCAGAGTACTGTGTTTTGAATACTTAGAAAACTTTCACAATTTGCGATTTATTACAGTGTAAAAATGCGGTTTAAAACTGCTTATAAATGTTGCACTTAGTTATTGATTTATTTATTACTAATTAGAGAAGGAAATACACTCACCACAACAACTATTGTTTTTTCCCCCAAACTAATGGTGTACAATTTAAACCTAAAAGCGTGATGAAGTACTGCAATATATTCCATTTGATTTAAGTAACCATATTCTATTGAGTAACCCTATTTTAATACATTAAAGGTGCACTGTGTAACTTGTCTGGTGACTCCTACTTGTCTCCATGGAGATGTGCCTAGAATGTTCCACAGTATGGCTGTAAATTCAAGAATCTCCATAGAGACTTGCAAGCCAAATTACAGGTTAGATTTGTAGAGAGGCGACCCCACTCACAGTAAGAAGAAATGTTTTTTTTTTACAATATTTTTGAGCAATAAAACCCCCTGTAGTTGATAAATGCAAGACAGATTAGTTTAATACCATACTGTGGACAATTGAAACCAAAGCATTAAAGGTACATTGTGTAACTTCTCTGATGGAGGGTGAAGAAGCAACCCCACTCCCAGTCAGAATACATGTTTTTCTTGACATTTTTGAGCTATAAAATCACCATTACTTTAATAAATGTAAGGTAGAGCTGTTTAAACGTCACACTGTGGAACTTTCCAGGAAGAGCAATGACAAACAGATGACAGGTCCTCAACCAAAAAGTTACATAGTGCACATTTAAGTAGTAACTGTTATAGAGCAGTTAAAATGTATGTCTTTAGTTAATATATTTACTTCTCAACACTTGTTATGCTACTGCAGTGGAAATAAGATAGAAGAGGGTTACAGGGGACTGTTCCTTTAAACTGAAATGAAATTTTGCAAAACATTTTTAACATTTTCACCAAAATAAATTCTTTATTTATGTTTTTAATTTTCCATCACAGTGACAGTAAATTGCTTCAAATGCTACTAACAAACACTCTTGGGAAATAAAAACATTATTCATAGAGTATTAATCTGTGCCTCTTTGACTGTAAGCAATATGAAATGTTGTATGTTTGTTTTCTTTCATAATCGTCACCACATGCTTGATTCTCTTTATCATTAGTCCCCACAGTGCTTCATTAGCGTCTGTATTGTATGTTTTCTAAAGCTCATTAGTCCTACTGTTTACTGCAATAATGGTGCATATTGTACACAGCATAAACACGTACAAAAATAGCATTGCCATGGCACATATAGACTGTGCATTTGATGTCATGAGGAAGTGTATTTCTATTGCAGTCTCTCTGTGTTATTCCCAGCCTTATTCCCCTGGCTCTGCTTTTCGCTGGATTTGTGCGAAAGATGCTCCCTCTTTGAACGATCAACAGAAAAGACCCCTGATGACATTAATAAGACTTGTGCAGCTGCAGTAGTAAAAAACAAGGACACAGAAACTTATCTGAATACATTTGTTGATTGGACGGACTGATCCGTGAAGCTGGTCACGTCACAGTGAGGGACAGGAGGGCACTGGACAAACTGTTCTCCATCATGGACACTCCTGCTCACACACTGCACCAGACTATAGAGGGACAGATAATACTCCCTACAACTGTACAACTCACCCACTGCACCAGACTATAGAGGGACAGAGGAGATAAAATGCCAACAGGCTCCTACAGCTCCGCTCAAACAGTGAGAGATACAGGACTACATCCATACCATACTCCATACAACTGTACAACAACTCACCCTTATGTAACAGATAATACTCCCTACATCTATACAACAACTCGCCCTTACGTAACAGATAACCCTATGTCCTGTCAATCATCATATCATCTTTGCTTACAACCGTTTGTATAACTCTTGTATATTTATTTGTACATATACATTTATATAATGATACCTTATTTGACACCAGTCTCTAGCTATATGTGTTACTTATTTTAAATCTATTATTATTATTATTTATATTTTTACTCATTCTTATTATATTATATTGTGATGTGTGAGCTGCTGTTTTGAAACAGTTTCCCTTGTGGATCAATAAAGTTTGTCTAAGTCCAATAAGTTGTGAGTTTGGTGAGCGCCCCTGGTGGTGAGTGTGTATACAATGTGCAGAATCCCAAGCATAAGAAACACAATTGGACCAAATTTACGCAGCAAAACAATAAGTGGTTATTAGTCTATAAACAAAATGCTATAAAAAAGACAGATATCGCATTTTATTTTGTGGCTTTTGTGGTGAAGTGTTTTAATAGCGTCACACTTGCTCTACTGCAGACTATAACAACCAAATGGCCTGTGTGTATGACGAATGGAGAAAACATTAATGATTGCTGGCTTCAATATAGGCCATTGCAAAGTTAAATTCCTTTCCCCTCAGGCTGTGAACCTCCAGCACGCCTCCTCATTCTCGGCAAGAGGAAAATCTACCAAAGCTCGTGCTCGCTGGCAAATAAAGTGCCTCTGTTTTGGATTCTTGTCTCTACGCAGATGATAGGTACAAACTTCCAAATGAGTTTCAGCAGAGCCAGCTTCATTTTCTAATATTATCTAATGTACAGATATGGAGCATTGTCTGGTGCTGATTTATTGTTATAAGCCTTCTATCCATTAAAGTAAGAGAAAGTTTTTGTTAATTTAAAGTCCAACAACATGCTGTATGAAGTTAGAAAAGAATACTGTATTTTTGTTGTATTGGATACAGTAGTGGTGGTGGCAGAAATGTCTAACCAGTGTTTCTTATAGCGGGCATTTAATTTGGTTTTCAGATTTACAAATATTGAATAATATTTGAATAACAAATTTTTTAATCAAGTATTTGAACATAAAATATTAAAAAACACATACTGTGCTTTAGCCTGCTATATATGTGTAGAATCCCTCAGTGGTTCAGGTAGAATCCATGGCAAAAGGGGGAAATTCAATTTGTCAAGTGGACAAATGTTTATTTGGTTGAATACGTTTCACAGCTCATCCAAGCTGCTTCTTCAGTTCTTCAGTTCAGAACTGAATAAGCAGCTTGGATGAGCTGTGAAACGTATTCAACCAAATAAACATTTGTCCACTTGACAAATAGAATTTCTCCTTTTGTCACAGCCTGCTATATAGTTATAATCTATGACACCCATAGAGCATTGTTATAATTTGCACATTTTAAGTCTCAGTATTTAACTTAAATAACTCTGGGAGCTGATGTTGCTGTAAACGCCATTACAGAGCTGTGATTGTCGTCCCCTCCTATGGATAGCTGCACATCACACTAGGGAGTAATAGTTTTTTTTTTCCATTTATACCAAAATGACTACGCCGCAGCGCTGCTGAATCCTGTGTCACCGATTAAGAAAATAAAATTGGAGAACAAAGTAAGTACAGAGCAGTGTCGTATACCAGTGACAGTGAAAATGGGGTTGATCATCAATATGGCGTCTTGCAAATCACTCCAAGTACAACTTTGAGAGGGGAAATGAGAAGGGGAAAGAGCTATAACATAAGTAGTTCACACAGGTAGGTTCATATTTTTAAGTGGTCATGTGGTAGGGGGAACTGCAATTTTATCTTCTATCTACTCGGAATATGAAGCAAAGCTTAAGGGTACTCAGAAAAGGTTGGGCACCACTCACTGAGTGACAACTTTATGAGTGAAAGTTGCTGGTTCAAGCTCAGCCTGAACACATACTGTCATTAACTAACTTCACCACAATTTGCCCAGTAATGGCTGATTACAACAGGAAGGGCACCTGACATTAAAGCAAATGTCTGGCTTGCTATACAAAAATGTGTCCATAAGGTCCTATGTAAAAACAATGTAAAATCCTGGTAACTCTGTAGTCTATGCACTGTAATTACATGTTCTAAAATGCATGTGATTTTTGTATTAGCAGTTCATATTCAGTCTTTAATGCTGATGCCCTGGATTGTGTTTTAAATGTGCTCTTTGAACCGATTCTTTGTTTTAAATCGTGCAATCACAATTAATACAGTTGTTCCAAACCTGTTCAGGCCTAATTGACAAAAAGTAGTGGATGCTCTCATAATAGTTGTTGATGGTAGTGACAGATGCTGAGCCTGGATAATGAGCCACTGCGCAGTGTAGGACCGGGTAGTGGTAGCAGCCCGAACCTCTGATCTAATCCCTGCCCTCACAATGAGAGAAAATGATTGTGTTATTTGTTGTGCTGAGGCTTTCAACCCTCTCTCCGTTTTAATAGAGAAGTATGAAAAACCCCACCATTCCTCCACCAGACATTTCTCTAAACAAACTGAGCTGCAGCACCGCACTGTCTGCCTTTGATAGGTTGCTGTCTCCTTAGAGTGGAGCGGGCTGCTGTTATAATGGGCCTTATCTGACACAAGGATTAGTGTTCAGTGGAGCAAAAACACCATTTAGGCCGTGGTCAGCTGGGAGCCACCGTGTGATGCATTATAGTCCTGTGATCGCAGAGCAAATGGAGGAAATGCCGCAGCTCGGACCAGGGCTCATTACTGCACTGTGGATGAATGAAACTAGAATAGGCCCAATAAATGAAGCTACAGTAATATGGAGGAACAACTGGTTAAAAATTCAGGTTTAATGCTATGGAATGCAATAGTTCTCCTTTAACAGCCCATATTGATGTTTTTTCCTCAACAAAAACACACTTGGAGTTGTGTTGTGTTGTATTCACCGCTGTGTAACACATAAACCCTACATATTTAAGATACGTTCTTCTCTCAAACAGAAAACATTCTGTTCCATCTTCAGATTTCATGTGGTATTACAGGAAGTGCTCCACTGTGTTTTTAAAATCATACACCTTCACTACAATCATTTGGATGATCTTGGCCATGGAATTGTCAATCTCCACTGAACTGAAGGTAAAAGGAGCTGTTAACTTGAAAACTACTGCTTCATGACATCATAAGGTGGAAAAGAGCGTTTTTAGGTTTGGAGATGTAGAGATGCAGGATTACTTAAACATGTGTGAATGAACTCAACACAACTTCGGTATGTTTTTGAGAAGGTAACAGCTTCGTAACGTGGCTTAAAACTCACAAGTCAATTTTGTGTTATGTAGGACCTTTAAGAGGCATTATAAAGGAAAGATGGAGGTGTGTATGATAATATAAAGACAGAAATTACAAATTGTTGTACTATAGCCTTCGATGTAAAATGTACAACAACAATGTATCATTAAACATTTAAAACAATCAAAATTCATTCATTCTAATTTCCATAAATACGATATTTCAAATTTATCATTATCTTCTAAAACTTTCATTGTCATCAATATCCTCTAAAATGTACATTTACCAAATTCATCTACAGTACAATCAGTCAGAATGTTTAAATGTTTGAAGAAGCCTAATGTTGACACGAGGGAAAATGTAGCTAACAGCTACTAATAAAATATGGCTCAGGTAAATCCTACAGGTTGTGAAAATATGTGGAGAAAGTTATGAAAGTACTGGTCAGTGCACGAGCAGCTCTGGCCTAACTATCCTTATGTAATGAAATGTATGTGGTGTGAAAATTACAGTAAATCGTAGCTGCTGTCTGTATTCAAGGAAAAGTGCAATTCTAATATGCGTGCAGTGTAATTATCCCTGAGTAATAAAGCTTCACTGCGGCGTATTGTTTGCATGACATCCAATTACTAAATATTAATGTGCAGTACATATCTGAGAATGGGTTTTACACAGAGTGCAAGCCAAGCACATGTGAATGGATAATGAGCCCAATGTAATGAGGATTAAACAGACTGGAGACAATAGGAGTCTACAGTAGACCTGACTGAAGGAGTTTAGCTGTGAACACTGATCAAAGACAACAATAGTATGGCTTATACTTTGTTTTGTCTTTGTTTTAATGAATACACTGTTTATGTTTATTTATTCAGAGACTTTAATTTGATGTCTTTTGATGATAACAATAATTAGCTGTTTCTTTTTTTTTCTTTTTACAAATGTTTCCAGACTCCAGCTGTGGATTTTAAGCAAATAAGCAAGATAGGGTCCTACGTCCATAATAGGCTGTGCTATAAAAGGTATTTAACCTAACTTACACCATGCTCTAATAAGCTAGCAGGTTACACCCCAGATCTGGTCACTGTTCACTTTTAGAAAATTGACAAAGCCAAATATTAAGGGTCCTGTGTTACGCAAAATTAATTCAAATTGACTCAAGCCATGTTATAATGTTTTACCTCCTCAAAAACCTGGAGCTGTGTTTTTGTTTCATTCACACATGTTTGATTAACTCTTTATCATTAGCCTGTCTACATCTCCAAAGCTCAAAGTGCTCTGTTCCACCTTGTGATGTCATGAAGTGGTAGTTTTAAAGTTTTCAATAGAGATTAACAATTCCAAGGCTGGAATCATCTAAATGCTTCTAGTGAAAGTGTATGGAGTTTAAAAACATAGTGGAGAACTTCCTGTATTACCACATGACATCACAAGGTGGAACGGAGTGTTTTCAGTTTGATAGAAGAATTCAGCCTAAATTTGCAGGATTTGTGTGTTAAACGTGTATAAATGAAACAAAACACAATTCCAGGTATTTTTTTGATGAGGAAACAACCTTATACTATAGATCAGATAATAGCGTAATATGGGCTCTAAATACAAAGTCAATTATGAAGAAAAAATTAGGGCAAATTTAAAGAAAACTCCATCAAAATGTTGTACAACCCATGAGTATGTCAGAATAAGCTTGAAAGTGTTCTCATTGTTCCCACTTTGGTGCGTTTAAGGAAAGATTACATGCTTTAAATGCCACATGACAAAGTAACTGTGTTTGCTTTGTCTCCGTCAAGTGAGAGAAAAAAAAGATTAAACTTCCGCCGCTGGTAATATCTAAGAAAATCCACATTCTCCACACTTGTGTTTGAGCAGATCGGCTCCGACATGGATCACTGCTTCAGCTTTTGTTTCACTTCAAAGGATGAGCCGCCATTAAGTGTCATCTCAGGGTAATTTGGCGGAACCCTTGGAAATGTCAGGGTAATACTTTGGGAGCTTAAAGATATATTTTTGTTTAAGCACCTGCTGTGTGGAGAGGGAGGTAAAAGCCTGCAGAGGAGAGAAGTAATTATACTCAAATCATTGCGTCAAATAAACTGAAAGTGCCTAAATGTGATTCTTTCATTAGTGTGGCGCCCCCGTACGTTTTGGAACAAAGCACTAAATACTAAATGTTGTTTGTAGTGTCCTCACTTTCATCTGACACAGAAATTTGATCTTTTGGCTGCCAGTTAACGTGGTAACCAAAAATAATATGTACAATTTAATGGTTTGCCTGGAATGTTCCACGGTATGGCCTTAAACATATACATCTAGCATTTATTCATAATGAGTGTTTCTATTGCTCAAAAGTACAATAATTCCTTCTGTGAATAGAGGAGACTCTTAACAGATCTGAATTGTAATGTTGCGTAATGCTGTAACCGACTTGTCTTTCTTATGATAGGTACGTCTAATCTAGGCGTAATCTAGCCAAAGCAATAACATTTCCATGGAAACAAGCAGGTGGTGGACCCTCCACTGAAAATGTTACGCAGTGCACCTTTAATGGTGATCTTGCAGTAACTAGACAACAATCTTAACATACTTACATACATACAAACCTACTTGATCTTCTCGTCTCTATGTAAATGTTGTTCCTTTGGCTTTTATATTCCGCATATAAAATGTGCATGCAGAATGTTCTGAAGTATGGTTTTAACTTCCTGTTCCTACCTCCAAAAAGTCATGCAGTGTTACTTTAAGCATCGAGAACAGGCAGAGTAAGATTTAAATACCTTTTATTCCATCCTTGTGGTTTCTGTGGCAACAAGGAGATGCCAAAGGTTTCTGAAATTGTTGTGTTCAAAGAGTCCCAAACAAAACATCGCACCCCACAGCTCGGGGAGTGTGTGACCCCAGCGCTCGTCTCCTCTCTGCTGTGTCTGAACAGCTCCATTCATCTGCAGACTCTGGCCTTTGCCGCTCAGCTCCACACGGAGATCAGACGGACCAACAGGCAGAGCAGATAAAACACTTTTGTTCTTGTTAAAAGGAAGCCATTACACAACAACAAAAACAATGACGAACACTGTGTTTTGTATAATGTGTTCATTTGAGTTGTAAGGGTTCCCATGCATGAGCAGCAGGGGTTGTTTTTGTCGCCTTTGCCACTCCATTTGCCAAAACATGGTCTTTTGCTGATTTCATCTCATGGGAGGACATGTTCTGTTACTACGGATTAGTTTACCCACATTCAAACGCTGACGGTTTCACTATCATTTAGGCTACATTACCCATCTGGCTCAGAGGAATGTCATATTCTTACCTAACACCCCATACAACAGCAAAGACACCCTATCTGTTTATATTTTAATACCTTTTACTAAGCTTATTGCCAACAAAAGACCATAAATGGATATTCAGTTTTTGGACCAATACTAAAACACATTGGCCTATATTCTTAGCGTGGCTCTTCTTTTCCAGCCTTCATCAAATTTGCTTCTTAAAGCCTGCATCCTGATCTGTGTTGGGACTGTGAACCTCTGATTTGTGCTGGGCTATAATCTTCTACAATATGGCATAATGTGGTATACTTAAGTATAGTTTTAACTTGCTATTTAATCATGCAGGAGATGTGCCACCTCCAGAAAGTTACATACTGTACCTTTAAGCTAAACTATAGACTATATGATCATTTTAAAAAGTAAAATATTTTACTTTTTAAAAATTTATATAATAATCATTTAAGATAATTTAACAAAAACAGCTCTTACCAAAACATATGCACATTAGGTACAGTTGCGTAAGATTTGCATTCTGTTATGTAGTAATCTATGGATATAAACTGCCAAACAAGCAGCTCTATTGGTACTGGATTAAAACCTTTTATTTGAATTTCCTGCTTTATAAAATCTATGTCTACATGGAGACAGTCCAACTGAAGCCTACTCATGTACCAGAGTGCAGACTGCAGTATGTTGCTCCATTAGTGGCTGGCATTGTGCCTGTAGTGTTGTTCAAAGTGCACAATTGGCAATGCAAATAAACTGGTTATTAAGTAAGTGAGAGCCAAACATGTTCATACTGATATACACGTCATCAGTTTGCCTCTAAACAATATATTCAGTGAGAATTACAGCTTGCCTATTGTTTCATAAATCACTATGTACATGGCAGTATCACACGTGGTTTCTTTTTTTATGTAATTTATCAGACAATGCATGTACACCTAGGAAATCAGCATGTTTCGTGTAGCTCATTTAGGGCCTTTTATTAACAGCATTTCGTCTCTATATTTCCTCATATCCCTCCATCTTCAGAGTGTTTCCCTTGTTTGTAGTGCAGTCAGCTGGGATTTAGCGCTCTTATTGTTTTGCCTGGATGAATGGCAGTGCTGGCAGGTTTCCATTGATTTGCAGTTTGATGAATCAATCACACGCCCCCTGCAGGTATATACTGTACTCCCGGGGTAAATCAGGATTCCTGGTTGGCTTCATCGTCCACTGAGTTCCCTCTTCACTGACCTGATCTGCTCTTCTCCATTATCTCTCACTTTCTCTATAGGCTCCAGTCGGACTCTGAGCCATGCTGTGTTTGTGAATGAGACCACAATATCAAACCAGGACACATCCACAAGGCGAATGGCTGTGATAAAAAGAGCCTGTGAATACAAGCACAAAGTCAGTTATTAGGGCCGCCTATGTACCTGAGACTTTATCTATCTAATGTCATGCTACTATAGGATTATCAGGTCCAGGGTTATTATAAGTTACAGCTTCATGGCACTACTATAGAGTCTTTTGGGCCAAGTTACCAAGAAGCATGAGGGCCAACAAAAACAGATCCGTAGTTTGGAAACCCCTGTCTTAGATGGAGCTTCAACTTCTTGCTGCATTTTCCAACATCTGTGTTATAAAATAAATATGTTTAATATGTAAAATGAAAGTTGGTACAACAACACAACTAAAATGGCAATACTGTAATTTTCATCTTCTATTTTTTCTTAGACAAAAGACTGGACAACAAAGTACTACCAAAACCGATTATTGTCTGCAATGGAGACTATCAAAAGCAATTGGATATGATTACTGACGTTTATTCCATTAAGTCAGAATGAAAGAAATAACAGCAGTACATAATATGATAATGGTCTCCAGTGAGGCCTGGCAGGACTGCAGTCACTACAGCTCTCAAAAGTAAAGTTAATTTCCTGTTTGAGGTGTCTGCTACACCCAATTACATGACCCTTTTGTTGTTGCTTGTCTGGTAACATTTCCCTGAGGCGTTTTGCCTTCTCAGTATGGAGTCCTCCTCTGCTCTCCCATTCTTGTCAATCCCGCCGGGCCCTGAAAAAGTGAAAACAGCGCTTTTGTTGTTCAAACAGCCGACGTGGTCAAATGGAACCAGCAGGGGACACCAGATCTGAATTAATTATACAGGTTCTTCTAAAGAAAAGTACTTTGGAAATGGCAGGGACATGCAGCCTTGTTGAGGTTTGCTGTTAGATGTTAGAGGTGTATATGGAACAATATCTCAATAATTCAGCTCTTCTCATCCTGACCCAGAGGAGCACACAGCAGCAGCTGGTTCAGGTCTGAAACCTCTTTAGAGATCAAATAAAATACAAAAATAAATAAATAAATAAAATAAATAGATTTTTTTTTTCACTTTTCTGGAAAAAAAAAAAAAAGACCCTTGGAAAAGAATTTGTTCTTCACACCCAGATCAGCTTTTATAAGGTTTTCACACAACAACAAAATCTGAATTACTTTTATTCATCCCCAAGGGAAAATCCTTTTTGGTATAACGGACCAGCAGAAGAAATAGAGTTTAAAAAGATGTCACGAAATTTAAGAAATACTAAAATTAAATATCAGTGTCATAATATTTTACGAAGTACCGTCCATCACTCTCATGCTATCTACCAAAATTTTTGAATAACGGATTTTAGAGAGAATTCCGCATAACAGAGTAAAGGAATAGAGTGGGACCAGAAAGAGGGCTTCTCGGAGTTTAGTATCCAGGTGTTACTTTGCCCACAGCGTTCAATGGTTTTATCCATGTAGTACAAGCGAAGTCCAGCCCATCACTACCTTAACCATCTAATTACCATATAATCTAATTCTCCTTTGCCGGGAAGTATTCTGACCATCTACATTGTTTTCAGTCTCCCTAATATGTTAATTATTGAAAGACAAATTTGCCCCTGTATCAGATATTTTTTTGCATGTTAAGATATACATGTATAAACTTCTAAGTGAACATAACAGCAGATGTGTTTCAAGTGGCTCTGACCTGCAAAAGCTGTGAACACAGTGTCACGCATCTATCAAGAGAACAGTGTCAATACTAGCCACCTTCAGCTCAAAACCTCCAATTAAGTTTGGCAGGAAATTAATGTTTTCTACCGGATCAAGCTCTGCTGAATGTGTCAAAAAGTTTACACAGGAATACGCAAAGGAACATAAATGAGTAGTAGTTTGTTTAAAAACAGCATATTCAGCCCATAAGGAATATAGATAGTTCTGTCCAATGTTATCATACATCAGTGCATCTTTCTGTTAGCCCCAGAGCCTAATAATGGAGGTCATATGAGAAACCTGTTGACATAACCATCTCAATAAACTATAAGCAGAAAGATTAGTGACCCTATGGCAGTGTTTTTGGTATTTTTTAAGTATTTTATGACTTAGGATGGATTTACAGCTTCACACACATCATCAGAATTTGGGACTAAACTGGAACTAAACTCGACTAGACCAGAACTAAAGCGGTTCTAGATCTGGACCAAACCTAGTACATCAGGATTAAACTGGTCAAGTATAAATGTACCAATACTTAATTTTTTACTCCCAATTTTTATTCCCAAATGCAGAATGCTATATTTCCCCCGTGTAGCCTAAACATGTGCATAAATTACACTTTGAATTGATCCAGTGAAATAAACAGACTTTTCCACAGTGTTGTAATTTATTGATGTTCTCTGAGCACTTACCGCTTTGCTATAATCACCATTTACTGAACAGGCCATGCTTGAACTGTATATTGATAAACCATATTGTTGGAAAATGAAATTCTAGCTGGGCACAACTCATAGTAGAAAATAGCTTCTTGTTTGAAATGGACATGTATAACTCACAAACTGTACAAAGAATTGTCTATCTGCAGTGGCCCTGTGCTAATCTATTCTACTTAATAATGTTCTGCTTTTCTTCCTGTGCCCGCATTTAAATCCCGTTAAAAACATGTAGCATAAGAGAATAAATAGTTGTCCGCTAGTCAGAATAGCGTCCCCTCTGGGCAGAAATAGAACCATAAATCACAAGAATGAGGCTATCCCAAGGCACGGGGCTGCTCCAGGCTCAACCACTCTGCTAAACTTTTTCAACAGATATTGTAAAGTCTAGAAAACATAGCAAAAGGAGAAATTCCTGGACGACTGAGGGATTCTACACACATTTCTAGAAAACATACTTTATTTTCCAACACTTCATTTATATAGTTTGGTCAAGTCCACTGAGGGGGAAAAATTGCACATTGATTAGCATTAATGAATATTGATTGGATTAATCTAGTGGAACAGCTTAGGTGATGTCCCGTGAAACAATGCCTGCTCGTTTTAATGATGGTTGTCGTCATTCAGGCAGAGCGGAGAAAGCTGGCCATTTTGGATCAGTGGCTTCCATGGATAAACTTTGTATGTTTTTATTATGAGCCTTAAATGGCCCATATTATGCTAATTTTTATGTATGTTATAATGTTGTTTCCTCATCAAAACCTTGTGATGTCATGTGGTAATACATGAAGTGCTCTACTGTGTATTTAAACTCCATACACCTTCACTAAAATCATTTGGATAATTTCAGCTCTGGAATTGACAATCTCTACTGAACTAAAGGTAAAAGGTAGCTGTTGACTTGAAAACTACCACTTCAAGGTTGAACAGAGCATTTTGAGCTTTGGAGATGTAGACAGAGTAAAAAGAAAGTTTTACTCAAACGTGTGAATGAAACAAAACACAACTCCAAGTATGTTTTTGAGGAGGTAACAACATTATAACATGATTTAAAGCTCACAATAGTCACTTTTGCGTAATAGGACCGTTAATCAACACAAACAATTTATGCATTGCAGTCACCAGCTATTGCTGAGTATGACACAGGGGGCCACTACACAACTGGAGTGACAGTTTCAGGGCCAGCATGTAAACACAACTTCTCATTCAAGGTTATAATAGCCATATGTTGTTTTTTCTTTGATCATCATTATTTAACACGCCAGATTAAAACTGGGAATAAACTTCTACCCAGACTTTACCCAAAACTATACAAGGCCATGACTGAACCAGGATTAGAATAGAAACTAAACCAAGTCTCCATCTGGACCAAATGGACGAATGTGAATGCAACTTATTTGACAGAAGTGAGGAGAATATTGGCTTGTTATTGACCATTACTAAATAAACTCAGGTTTGATTGATAATTTGATCGTTCCCACAGGTCGTTGCACAGGCAGCCATGCCTCAGGAAAGGGCCAAAATCTGATAATTACAATCGACAGTCAGTCCATATGTGTTTGTGGAGGCTTGCAGTAGGATTTATGGTCTATTCCCTGACCATGCTGCCATATAGAACATTGACCTGCCACCCTGAACATTCACCCAATAATACAGAAAACATTTATTAGGTGAGTGTGTACACAGTGTGCACATTTTAGCCTGATTCACAAACTAATACGGTAATTATTTGTCTTTTTTTTCTTTCATTTTTTCATTCTCTTTTCATTTTTCTACTTATTTCGTCTATGATTGACCTGATATTAGGCATGTCACGATAACACATTTTGAAGTTTGATATATTGAAGAGCTAAAGAAAATATATATGATAAACGATAATACTGAAACTGATGTCACTGACACAATAACCCAAGAGCCGATTTCAAACACAAAAACTATTCTAAATGTACAATATTGTTAAGAGAATGTAACACTTACTTACTGTAGTTTGCAGTGAGTCAAAGAAGTTATTATTTCAACCTTTTCCAGCTTAATCACATTGCCAAAAAAGAATTGTTCCAGCTTTCATATATTGAACAATAAATCAATATACTGTAGTAATTATGGTGACAAGCCCTCACTCTCCTCTTATTTATCTGAAGTGGGGACTGGCTCAGAAGCTTCACTCGAGACCCGACTTGTGCCTACAGAACAAACTTGGCTGTGGTCCCTGTGTAGGAGACATGATTACAACATCCCAGTGTAATGTACAACCACCCACATTCTAACATGATGATGCCGTACTGTTTACAGGGCAAGAAATCTCAAAGTCTCTATGATGTTATCTGTGCTTCAACCTCTGTACAACATGTAAATTGTGTACAAACCACTCTCCTTCTGGGTGCTGCCATAGCGAATCACCTGCCTTCTAGACAGACTAATTTCTTTATTGCAAAGGAGAAATTCAATTCTGTCAACTGGACAAAAGTTTTTTGATCAAATACGTTTTGCAGCTCATCCAAGCTGCTTCTTCAGTTCTGGTCAGACGCTGGTGGACATTGCCTTATATCTGTCTGAAGGGAGGACCTAACTACACTCAAACTACTCTGAAACTACCACACCTACTTGGTTACAGTTTCTGTTTGTTAGCTAGGTCTATTGAACTGCACTAAGTGGTGCTGTCACACCTCTGAGCCTGGACAGGCTGTCACTATTGTTTTCTTGATTTAGGTCTGAGGATGAAGTTGTAAATAGGAGAGAGATGATGTCCGAGCCCTCCATTTCTGTGTAAAGATGGAATGTTTTTCCTAACAAAAATAGCCTCTTTAACTCAGCTCTCAAACCATTTCTTTTCTCTGGCTAAGATGTGTACCTCACTGTCCTCAAAGGAGTGGTTAGTGGCTGGTTAGTTGAGGTTGAAATGTATGGCAGACTGAGGTGCACTAATTTCTTTATTATAGTTTTATGTTTTTCAGATTCTCAACCTGATGACATCATTATCCAATTTTCACTCATGTAACATGTGCAATAACTACTACCATATTCTAGTTTTAGTATTGACAGCATTTATATCTGTTCAAATATAGTTTTTATACTAGTTTTGCTATCGACTGGGTATCCATACTTTTGACAACTCTATGATGTACTATAGTGTACTGAAATCATTTGTACTTGTGCTGCTTACATTTCGTTTGCTATATCAAGTCTATACCTCCTTGTCTCGTATATTTAAATTAGCTTAAAATTGGCTATTATGATTTTATTTCAATGTACATATTGGGTTAGCATGTTTGTTTATGATTTCTTATTTTTGTCACGTGTTTGCATTTAATATAAGAATCCTGCTTTTTTGTATTTTGCGGTTACAACACTGCACTTACTAGTTTGACAAATATGCTGTCTTATCTTATTGACACCTACATTTTCTGGTCCTTCTCCGCTCTTTACTGTTCTTTACTGTCTTCTCTGTCCTCTGTATGCAGGAGTTTGTTTTAAAGTTTCCGTATTACCCTATTTTCTGATTTGTTGTAATGTTGTTCCCTCATCATAAAAATACCTGGAGTTGTGTTTTGTTTCATTCACACGTTTAACACACAAACCCTGCATATTTAGGCTGAGTTCTTCTCTCACACAGAAAACACTGCTCCACCTTGTGATGTCATGTGATCATACAGGAAGTGCTCCACTGTGTTAAACTCCAAACACTTTCACTAGAATCATGTGGATGATTTCAGTCCTGGAATTTCCAGTGTCTACTGAACTAAAGGTAAATGTAGCTGTTAACTTGAAACTACCACTACATGACATCACAAGGTGGAACAGAGCATTTTAAACTTGATATGTTAATGCTGACAGACTAATAATACAGAATTACTCAAACGTGCAAATGAAACAAAACACAACTGCAGGTATGTTATATTATAACTTGGCTTAAACCCCACAAAAGTCAGTTTTGAGTAACATAGGACCTTTAAAGACACTTAATATAACTAGGAACTTGGGCATTTGATGAGACATTAGATATTGGCCTTGAGTGCAGCGTCTCTCCTTAACCCAGGCCTAAAACAGAGCTGTGTGCTGGAGAACCATGGCTCCAGTTTTCATGTGGTCTGAACCGCTGTGACATTGATTAGTGAGAATGCATAAACCGCAGCAAGAGGAGCCAGGCTATGGTTTCAATTATGATACTGCTCGGGGCTTCTTAATGGAACACACAAATTATAAGAAAACTTAAGACCACAATATTTCTTTACCACTGCATCTCGTTTACAGTACATCTCATGGTATATTTTACATTAATAATATGCATTCCTAATGCAGCATAATATAATCTCTTTGTATCTATGTTTAGAGTCAACAAATACATTAAATGCATTTGATCAAGAACACAAGTAAGGACATCAAAGCTCTATAAGGCCATTGATCATTTATGCATGTGCTGCCATAACTAAACTCATACAACTTTGTAAAATAAACAAAAGTGAAAAGCATGGTGGCTGAGTGGCTAGTACTACTTTCGCCTAAAAGCAAAAGGGTTTTAGGTTCAACTCCCGGGCGGTGTGGGGGTTTGGGTTGAGTTTGCACATTCTTCCTGTGACTGGGTGGGTTTTCACTGGGCACTCTGGTTGTCCTGACCAAACCTAGCTCAGAGTGGATCATATGCACTATACAAGCATCACTAAGGTATAACTTAACCTTATCCAAGCTGCTATATTATTGGGCATTGACATTTTTGGTTGATTAGCATAATATAGTAGATTCTCCAACCTTTTATCCCCCTGAGAGCTACTGTTATGACACAAAATTTTGAAGATAGTTGCTCTATAACACCCAAACCATTAAAGTGCATATGACAGGTTTGATGATTCTCTAATTTGTACATACTTTAATGGAATAATATCTATTGTAAATATAAATTATAGTTTTGCACCAGTCAAGAAGCAGTGAAAAATGTGTTGAAAATTGCAGGACGTAGAGTTCTGTTTTAGAGAGTTTCATCCTGATGCCATCACAATAGGGATTTTCAAGTGTTTTTAAAGCATTTTTCTGATACTTTAAACATTATCTCAACAAAATAAAGGTGTTTTCTTATATTTTTTTTGTCAAATATTATTGCCTGTGTACGTTAAATGAGCTTTGGACCAATGTATGTGGCTGCTAGAAAATGGAATTCCCTAGCGTGATGTCATGATTCCTAACCAGGAAGTACAATTAGAAACCTAAAAAATGTCCAAAATGGGGGGAAAAAATCTAAATTTTTTTGTAAAATCTTAAATATACTGATCTTACCTGTGTTTTAATAAAATGAGTTGTCCAATCTGTCACGGGCATGTTAACAGTTCATTAGTGCACAAAGGTAGGCATCTACATTACTATATGAATAAAATTGGATGTATTCAGCTCAACAAATGAAGTTTAAAAATCTCTTGGAAAGTTACCTGGAACGGAGTTTAAAAACACTAGTGTTTTGGAGCTAGACCCTATAGAGCAGGGGTGTCCAAACTTTTTTCAAGTGCATATAGAAACATATTCATAGTGGAGAGCCGCAGACAGGGGCTCAATACAGTGACTCTTTCAGATAAATGCATTTTACATAAGTCTGACAGCCTTGAATTAAAAACTCTAATACTAGAATTTAATACAAGACTTTAATTCTAGTTTCCTTCCTAACCAGCCTTAAGATCTCTCATTTCATTCCACTTTTAAAATGCGCCGGTTGCCAGTAATGGAGCTCCTTTCCTCACAGGCTGTTATGTTGTCATGGGCTGTAGCTGTAGATGTGTGTACCATTTGTACTTATGCTCAGAAACCCATTGGTTCAAAATGTAGGGAGTGTAATTACAACACTGCATAATTTATGTCTTCTCTCAATATTGTTTTGACATGTTGCTGTGATTGCTGCCATTCTGACAGCAACAACAGTGGCGTGTTAATTATTCACTGCTCTAAACACTGCGCAAATCAATAATGTAGTGGAGAAGCAGCGTCCAATCTCCAAGAAATGACTGGACCTTCACTTCTGTGTCTCTGCTGAAAAAAACTAGTCTTTGTAAAAACAGCTTCAAACACTAATACAATTACATAAAAACTAGAGACGCACCGATCTAACTTTTTCAGTTCCGATACGATACTATATCTTTAAGTATTTGCCGATATCAACTGATACCAGAGCAGAGACACCAGCATTTATTTAATTTAAACAAAAATAAAACTAGACAAAAGTGATTCAGATGTGTTATGTAGCTGTTATTCCACTCTTATGTACAGAAAGAGAGTTTCAGTACCAACTATGACCTGTAAATAGTCTATTTGCATATTTCCAAACAGGATATGCACTGAACCGATATTTAAAAGCTGATACCCGAGCCAGCATATTTTTTTCAGTATCGGCGCCGATATCCGATACCAGAATCGTATCGGTGCATCCCTAACAAAAACATAAATATCAAAATCTCTCAATTCTAAATGTGAAAACAATAAAATCTAAATATCTATGTGATTGTGCAGTAGGTGTAATGTAATGTATGCTTTTTTACATCTGTGTAAATTTACTGTAGAAACAAACAGAACTAGTTGTTGATCACCAGTGCTGCAGCTGCTCTGACGCTCTGGAGTGAACAAGAGGCGGATGATTGTAATAATTAGTCTTCCATTTCATTCAATAATCACAAAGTGGGCATGGAGGCGAGTTTGTTCATTGTAAAACAACAAACAATCTTTTGTTTGCAGTCAAATTAAATGGTTTCATTTAGAAACATTTTCAACAACAATGTATAGTCAAACATGAAGTACTATTGAGTTTCTATACTCATTACACAGTAGGACAAAAGGACTGATAGTGCCACAAAGTGCCGGTTATATAAAGAACAGTACAGGGTGGTTTTAGTACAAGATGGTGGCACATCCCTGACACACACAGTGGAGCATCTGGCAAAGCAGGTGCACTGTGTATGTGTGAAAAGACTGTTTTTTATTTCCTTTTGTCTTGTCACAGAGTTGTCCAAAATGCTTCATATTCCCTGTCTTTTTCCAATGCATATTTCTGAGCATTATACACTGCATATTACTGCTGACAAAAATACAAATGGATCCTTTTTTAATCTGAAGAACTGCAGGTGAACAAGAAAACTTAGAACTCTTAAATATTGCAATATAGACCAAAGCCTTTGCAGACGTTTGTGCTCTGAATACACCTTTCCCATGCCACAGACTTATTAATACTTTGCAACTGATGCCATCGGCATTCCCTGGGCATGATGGTAACTGTAGGCACTGCTCTGTCTGAGGCTCTGTTGCTCAAGTTAGAAAACAAGTTTAAAACTTTGTTTTAACACAATCTTATCATCAAGAACTGATTTATCTGAACTGATGACTTGTGTTGTTAAACAAATCTCTCTCAGACAACCTCACAGTCACAAGCTAGCTAGCATTAGCCAACAGTTTTTCAGCTAGTCACTCTCACCTTTTTGTGGAAAATCAAACACCTAAACAGGAACATGAACACTTGTGCTGTTTAAATCCATTTTGTGTCTCCATGGTAACTGCTGATCTGATACAGATGCATGTAGAACACCCCTAGTGTGATGTCACTGCAAACTATCAATAGGAGTCACAAGCCTCTGTAAAGTTCTGCATTACTGTGCCGTGTCAAATGCCCCTCCTGTTACAGACCTCTCCTGGCTGGTCCAGGCTTGGGGCACTGCAGAGTAGTGATGCTTTGCGACTCTTGTACTCTAGTCATTACTAATTATATTTCTCATGTTTTTATAAAAAAGTACACACATATAAAGCGCTTGACTCGTATAACAGTGACAATGTTCAACAGAATGTCAGTACATCTCAGACCAAATAAAAGTAGAACAACAGTCACGCCATATAAATAAACATACAGATTTTTATGAGCCAGTGGCACAGCAGAGCTCTGTTTTCAGCAGATACCCCGCACCATCAGTGTAAATGACAAATACTAATAAATAAACATGTCATCTTCTGTGACAGATGCAGGTCCCTGGAGTTCACTTCACAAATATGTCACTTTGCTGCATGTGTCAAAACAGCCTTCTCCTGTTTGTAATGAGAATATGAAAATACTGTTACTGCTGTACACAGGGGCACATTTGAGATGTTTGGACCCAACACACCACAGGCAGAAGAGGAGCAGATGGCCAGTACAGGCTCTGCTGTGTGTGTGTGTGTGTGTGTGTGTGTGTGTGATTGCATAATTCTATCTTAAGATTTAACTTAAAACATTTGCAAATAGACTATCTGACCCCACCCTGTTGTATTCCCACTTCACATCACTAAATGACATTATGTTACTGCTGTGTGATAATGTGCCAGTTTTGGCCTGACAGAAGAAGCCCAGAGAGCACAGGTGAGCCAGAACCAAGGTGAGGTGAGGGGAGGGGGAGCAGTTTCACATCTGACACCTACTGGTGTAAAAAATCAAATAAACTCACAGATGTTAGCTTTAATCTCTAGTCTCTCTCAGCGATAGGAGGAGGATTCTCCCATGGTCATGATTAAGAATAGTCTACGAGGCAGCACCAAATGCATGTGGTGCGCATTACAAGCCAAATGTACCAAATAATTACAAAGTCCAAGCCGAGCTGCATTCCAAACTGAACATCTGTGAGTCATTTTGCCATTATGTGTTTGTCCCACTCCGAATGTGGACAACACACACAAAATGTCTCCCCCAGGCCTGGTCCAGGAGACAGATGTCTTATTGGCTCCCTGCACTGCTCTATAAGCCTCTCACACTCCTTCTGGTCATTTAGACCTATGTTCCTGATGAAACATGTTCTGTCCAAGAGCTGCCACTGGCCCAATCACCTCCTGGTGTGAGGCTGGAAATTACATCCTCCACACTGATATCCTAGCCCAGCACTGGGACTGTGAGAAAGAGAAAGAGAAGAGGAGACTGTGAAGACTCTGAGAAAGTACAATTGCAGCTAAGAGTCAGGAGGGATTTTATTTACAACTCCAGAAGAGTCAGAAAACTATAAAAATACAATTAAACATGAACATGAACATGAACATTAAACATGACTATATCTCGGATATTACAGCCCAAAGCTTAATTTTAACCAGGAAGACCGCAATTCTATTTTTTTTCCTATTATATTTTATAATCTGATATCTATCAACCAATCACCTCTGAACAAATCTATATAAATGCACACCGTCTCCATCTTCTTCATTTTAACTGCAAACTTAATTTGCTCCATTTCCACTGCAGCAGCAAAACCATCAGCCACCTCCGCCTTTTCATCTTCTAAGTGTCACAGTCTCAGTTAATGTGCAAATTTGTCACATACATCCTATTTGGGATACTTACAAAACAGTTGTGAGAAAATGAATATTCAATTGGAAGTGAAAGAATGGAAGATTTTATGAAACACTGACTGACAGAAATGTCATTATAACAGATACACATTAACAATGCTTCCTTTTGAAATCATTTAGTTCATTTTATATGTGGCATTGTCTAGACTGAAATGACTGTTGAAAATAATTCACTTTTAGAGTTTACCAACATTTCCCTCATGCAGAATCCCATTAAGAGACTTGGCAAAGAGTCATTCCTCCACATACAAACTGCATGGACCAAAGAGTTGTGCTGACTAAGCTGCTTCTGTTTGGTCAAGAGTCTCTGGGGCAGTGACTCTGTGAAGCTGATCTTATCAGAGGAGCATCAGTGTCCCACACCAGTCACCTTCAGGCTGCTGGAGGAAGCGCACATCCTCAGAGCTCACACTGTGCCCACTACACAAGCACCGTACAGTCGTCATAGACCAACTCCTTGCTGGACCGTGCATGTGCTGTATTGGCACAGTGTTGTGGCTGACTTACCCACTCAAGAAGGTCACAGGTTTGACTCCCTTGCTCTACTGGCCTTTTGCATGTTTCTCCCGTCTGGGTGGGTACTTCAACACATGCACAAAAGTCAAATGAGGAGGTCACATTTCCCTACATTTAAGTGTATATCTTAACCTAATCATGACATATTGACAGCTGACAAATTGACAAATACTATGCACATGTTGCCCGCACATTATTTTAACACTGTATAGCACTTTTATTCTTATTGGTAACGGTTCACTGTATATAATAATATTTAACTATTTATTTATTCAGTTAGTGTCCATTATTCACCGTTTAATTATAAATATTAATTCTTTCCCCGTGGCCTGGGTGCAGTTTATCACGTTACTCCCCCGCCTTAGCGCGCTAGTTCCACTTAAGATAAACTAACCTACTCAGTCGAGAGACCTGTTGGGAGTAGTAGCAATCGGATTTATGTCCGTGCTTTCACCAGGGCTCTTCTTATTCTTTTTTTGTTTAAATTGCACAATAATAAATGGTGTCATCATTTGAAGAGCGCAAAACACAATACTTTAAATATTAAGTACTGGGAGCTATCACTAATACGCAGATTTAAGACATTTCATCAAGTACAGATTCTGGTTCTAAACACTGTGAGGATGAGTTGTGTTTGTGAGAAACATCACCGGATGAGTGAAAGTGTTTTCCTCAGTTCCTTTAATGCATTTCTGCAATCAAAACCTCTTCCACAAAACTTTCTAAAAACAAACTGTAATTCTGTTTTTCCTTGATAAAAAAAAACACCACTAAATGTTTTTTTTAACGATCAAAACATTTCTAACATGCCCCAGAAGATCTTTGCTTTGAAATTCAAAAACTATCCACTTGTGTGCACTCCCTGTTATTTCAAACTCCAAGGAAAATACATTTTGAGTGACTTATAATGCAATATCATGATCATATTTTACACAAAAAAACGCAGTAACTTTTCTATCCACAATTCTGTCAACATACAACAACATTAAAAAATGGTAGTAGTAATCCATGTTCTACAGCTGCTCATGCACACAGCCTCATCAGTGCTACTGCAATTTAAGTATAAACATCCCACTAAACAACAGAGAAATCCTACTTTAAACTACCTCTTCATTAGCGATGCTTTATTTAGTATCTCCACAGACTTGACAGGCAAGCATAGTCTGAGCGCTTAATGGAGAGACAATAGGACTGAATCAGATGGACATTTTGTATTGTTTTTCACTTTGTTTCGAGAAAATTAAGAAAATAAATTTCATATTCACATTGCACAGCTTGATATTGAAGCCTGTGTGTTAACATTGATTGTTGGGCTCCACACGAGTAAAACGCATTGACCGGCAGCAAGACGAGAGGCTGTGCTCCACTCTAGTCAAATAATATATTGCATTTTTTTTAAAACAACACTTTTTATTGAGAAGAATAAAATAGAACAATGAAGATGTCCTGCTGATCCTGGCTTCTTGATTTTTTTATTAGAATGTCTAATGGTACAAGGCCTGCGGAGGACAGCTAGTGATAGTGTAGTACAAATAAAAAAGTATTTTTTAGTAGTTTTAATCTATTTTTTTATTAAAAACTAAATTTTTAAAGGTGGGCTATGTAACTTTTCTGGTGGAAGGCTGGACACATGTTTGTCTCTTTGGAGTTGTTACTGCTTTCCCAAAGGTTCCACAGTATGGCATTAAACATATATTTTTTTTTTACTGTCAGTAGAACTGCCTCTCCACAGCTTCCATTTAAAGCAATTCCACTTCTTGTTCCTAGAAATGAAGTACTTCTTCCACCATTGTCTCTATTGAAATCTGCCTTGTCAATTGCTTAGGCAGTGATACATTTTCCCCAGGCTCCAGTCACTAATGGGAATAATTAAGCAAAAGAAAAATGTCTTTGAAAACTGGTACAATTCTCTTGATTTATGTTCTAAAGTGAGAATTTGGTGCTTGGCTAACTCCCCTATGCCTGTCCCTGAAGTACAGTGCATTGACTTCCACTTAGTTGAATGAAATGATACCGATCTAAAATGACCAATAACGGCCAAAAGCTGCTGGGAAATAGTCCCGGAGGTGCAGCCACAAGGTTAAAGTAATAATCCATGCTTTAATAATGTTGGAACATAATCGCTCTGTTTCCACTAAGTGACCCTGGCTGAGGAAAAACCTTCTCTACATGCTGTGCTAATGAAGGCCCACAGCTGCCCTTTGAAATTAAGATATTAAAAATACTGTACTTATTCTATCAAACAGACCTTATGTTTAAATGGTGAATATCACATTTAATTAGTTTCTCAAAGTACTTTACATTAAGGATCCACTCATCTATTCACACAGACACTGACTGGCAAGGTTTAGTGTCTTGCACAAGGAGGGATCAAGCTAACAACCTTTGGGTCAGTCACAGACACTGTACCTAAACTAAAGCTGTAGACCTTTTCTGTAGTAACTGAAGGACATTATCTTGAAATGTACAAAACACATGAACTATATCTTTCTAAATATCAACTACAAAGAATCTGTTTTTATTTTTATTTAACCAGGAGGTCCCATTGAGATTCAGAATCTCTTTTTCAAGAGAGACCTGGCCAGTGTAGCAGCCAAGGCACAAAATATCACATTATAAAACCATTTGCATCTCTCAAAAAAACACATTTGTCTCGGTCACCACTCTTGCATTTATGTTATGTACCTGTTTAAATTGTTAGACCCCTCTTGTTCATATTAAATTTACAGATTAATTAACAGATTTACTGATTAATTTCTTGTGCTTTCAGTCACAGTTGCCTTCTACTTTAACCTGCTCCTGTAGCCAGATCTGCCCTGGGGCTGACTGTTGACTGCACCTTTATCTTCTCTGTCCAACAAGTACAAATAAAACACACACTTTGACACAGACATAGTGATATTGTTAGCAGCACATCTACATGCACGGCCAGCAGCAGGCCACCTACTGTTTCTTTGAATTTCACAAAGCAGGACCCATCAAATACTCTTCGGTCATTCTTGATTGACTGAACTGAGCTTTTGCACTTGGAAGGGCCACAACAGCTGCAGCTTTGGAGTCATCCCTCAGTACCAGACATGATGCATTACAATACAAAAGACGGCCTGGCTGATAAAGGCTTGTTTGGCAAACCTTAAAACATAAAGAGGACTGATTATTCCTACGTCCTTGTACCTCGCTCATAATATTTGTTTTTAACACAAGGGACAAACCCAGACACGAAAGGCAATGTTCTTAACCAAAATGTGCTGTGAATGTAATTTCAGAGAGGACGTTAAAATTGTAGGATGAAGTCTTTGGTAACAAGACTGTGTGGGTTTTAGGAAAAGCAATAACATGCATTTAAATCTACTTTAAAGGTACAGCTTGTAATTTTTTGAAGGATTGTCTGCCATTTGCTTGTCTGAATGGAGATGTTATTGCTTTGTCTAAAATGTTCTACACTATGGCATTGCCTGTATCTGTTAAGTTGATAAATGAGAAGCTGGAGACTAGACGATGAAGGAGATGACCTGTGGACTTAGAAACTTTTGTATGTTTTTGTATGTCTGTGATCTTGATGTTGTTAAATGATGTGCTGTATGTGAGTGGTACTTTGAGCAGCCCCTCCCGTTTCAAAGAAATTTCTCCTATGGGAGACAAATAAATGAACTAACTAACTAACTAATTATCTATATCTTCGTGGAAACAAACCAATGATGCCACTATAGGCCAAGTAATTGTAATGTGTTTTAATAAACCTGTAACTGAGTAGACAGTGATGGGAGGAATACTTCTTCAAAAATGTACTTGGATACTGAATACCGAATACCTGAATTAAAATGTATTTTGTAACATATTCCGATTGGTACTCTGACAGTACTCTGGTCCATGGTCCAATCAGAGTACTGTATTCTGAATATATACAATACTTTTACATTGTTATATAGTTGTATTTAAATTATAGTGTAAAGATGAAAAATGGTAGTAATAACAGCTTTATATATTTTTCACTCTTTGGAGATGGAAAAATCACACATGCCTCACCACAAGAGCTGTGTGTTCTATTTTTCTCACTGATTCTGTGTTTTTTGAAGCTTAAATTACATGAACAAATACCATAATGCATTCCTTTGATTTTAAGAAAGGTACCTGTATTCTTAATACCACCAAATAAAAAAGTAACTGTACCAGAATAGTTACTTCCCAACACTGTGAATAGATTCAAAGTAGAAACATTTAATGGAATTACTGTACTATACTGTGGAATATCTTCAGAAGAGTTATATTGACTTTAATTAATTACAAAAAAATAGTACTAATCTCAGCAGCAGATTATACCCAAGAATGAATAGATAAATAAAGATAATGAATAAACCTTAAGATACTAAGTCAAGGCAACTCCAGTGAAAGAAATTCATGCATAATGATTGTTTTGTGAAAATATTTTATTCCAACTTTCTTAGCAATAGTACACTTTTGCCCACAACTGCATATGCCCATCCAATATCTCCAGTGCCCACTCCATTTTGCACAGTCTCAAGTCATTTCCTATAGAGAAGCATCATCTTATATTCAGATGTTACAGTGGGTGGTTTATTTATGAGAATACATAGAAAGAAATCTTGAATTTATGACTTTTTGGCAGTCTATTTTTCACAGCCGCAGAAAAAGTTTAAACAAATAACTCCATTACCTCAGAAGATAGAAGATATTTCCATAAACCCAGCATGAGACTTGTACTTGCTCTCCTCTTTGTCCTCTGTTGCTTGGCCCTTA
Organism: Taenioides sp. WSHXM2023; assembly: GCA_029959045.1. NCBI lineage: Eukaryota > Metazoa > Chordata > Actinopteri > Gobiiformes > Gobiidae > Taenioides > Taenioides sp. WSHXM2023. The sequence continues at coordinate 23,093,108 of CM057088.1, read as the reverse complement.
CCAAGTGGAGGCCATGATGGTCTGTTCCCCTTGCGCTGTGGGAAGCTGTTTGATGTTTTCATTAACCTACAGCCCACTCGTCTCCAGTAGGAAGGGGCAGTCCTCCACCTCGCTCACAGGCCCAGGAGAGTTCAATCACATGGTCAGTGGGACGCCCGATCACCGTGGAGATCCACACTGCAGGCAAGATTAGACTGAGGAGCCCCGCTAAGCTCACTACAATGCATAAGGAACCTTGTTTAAGACATTGTTATCATTGAAAGTATGGGAAAGACTGAGAGAAACATTATGGCCTCTGAAAAGCTGAGAAAGTACAACATCTGGTGTACTGTTGAACATAGTTGAGCCCTAGTTTATACCAGGAATACTCATGTTATAGCTATAGCCAAGTATTTATTCTGGTGGAACTCAGAAAACAAAATCTTTTTAATTATTGTTCTTGGTTAAGTTTGAGAACCACTATTTATTCAATCAGTTTTATAGCAGGTAAGATGATACAATGGTAAAGTTGTGCACGTGCCTGAAAAGTAATAAATATTAATGTGCCCAAAGGTTTGTTAGAGAACTTGGGAAGATAGATTTAAAAACCTACTTCCTCCTTTCATGGTTTGAAATTCGAGTAATTCAGTCAACTGTTTCCGAAAACATGTTCATGTGCAAGAATCTTTGGCCAGGTGCACATCTTTACAAAAGGCTGGTTCAGACAGCTAAGCAGGTGAGAACTTGCTTGACATGGAAAATCTAGACTGATATCTGTCAGTATGTTTATACAGATTGATATCAGTCTGGTCCCAACTCTCTCCATTGCATCTCAGGCTCAGTCAAACATGATCATGCAATCACATTTGTTTTTTTCAGTGGTGCATGTGAAACTTAGGAGCTCATTGGTCACCTATGATTTACACATGAAATCAAATTGATCTCACCTCAGATTAACTTCATTCATTGATTGAATCCATCTGTCAATCATGCCATCAAAAAACAGGGAGATTCACCAGTGACCAGACTCATATCTTCGTAAAATATTGAAGTGTGAACTGTGTATTCTGGATCCAGGCAAGGTGAGAACTGCCATCACCAGGAAAATCTAAAAAAGTCTGATCTAAATCTAAAAAAAAAAAATTTAAGAGGCAGAAAAATGCAATATAATGAGAAAATTTGGCAAAGTGTGATGATCATGATCTTGTTGCATGTTTTTTTTTTTCTTTTTCTTTTTCTTTCATGTTCACCCAGACACCAGGAGAACATGCAAACTCCACAAACACAGAAAGGCATGGGTGACTCAGGGATCGAACCCGAAACCTTCTTGCTGTGAAGTGTAAGTGTTAGCCACTCAGCCATCGTGCCAATCATTGTAAATTTAAAGTTTTTATTTAGTCACACAATTTCCTTTCCATTTCACAGGCACATATTAAATTACTTTATATTTAATAAGGAAGGAAATGAATTCAAATGCAGCAAACAGTGTGATGATTGTCAGTGAACATCCATCACCTTAAACTGTTTTTCTCCGTCAATTTAATAATCATGCAGCCGTTTCTATTTGTTGTGTTTTAAAAAAAAAAACATTTCTTTGAGTTACTTTGAGTAACATTTATGCTGTAAAGGCTGACCAATACGTCGTGAAGTTAAATTTTAATAAGCAACATTTTCCTGCAGCCTTGAGTTTTATTTTTGTGCATTGATGGGGTTACAGTCAATGAATGGCTAAATTTAAAGGTTTTAGGGGAAGCAAAAACATTTTCTCTGCTAAAATATCTCGAATGTGAGGATAAAAGGCTGTATTGGGGTCGTCCAACATCTAACTAAACTTCTTAGCATCTCATAAAACGTAGAAGGAGCCATTTCAAAAGTCTGATAGGAACTGGTAGAAGTAACTGTAAGTGTTGGCAGAGACTCTGGATTTCTCAGGCAGGAGAAGTCTCAGTCTAGGACCTGGTGAAGTTGAATAATCAACACTGTGCTTGTTAATATTGGCTATTCAAGTCCGGCTTCCACACAAGGAAGTTTAAACAGGAGCTAAGAAGGACAGCTTAGTCAAGATAAAATGAGAAGAGCATAGCATACCACTTCTGTGAAATGATCTGGCCGAGGAAACTGATATTATTAAAGAAGGACAAATTCTGTAATAGTTGCATGACACCAGAGTTAATGTCAACAGTGAACTAAATGTGTCCTTACAATGACTATGAAATGGATGCAAAATTCCACAACAGTAACTTGACAATGTATACAATGGAAAATTCTTACCTGGCTGGGGAAAACAACACAATCTGACAAAACTTTACAGTGACATGTGGTCTTCAAGAGTCTCCTGTCCCCCTGATTTCCAATGGTGTGATTGACAGGCAGATTAACCAATCAGAGAAACACATGGTCCGTTTGTGTCAAAACAAACATGATGGCTCAAGATTAAAAAAGGGTAAAAACAACAAAATAGAGGACGAGAAACAGCGCAGATTTCTGCAGAATCACTAATCGAAGTTTTATTTATCTCTGTTAGTTTGTTCTGCATGATAAAAGTTTTGGAGAGGAGATGACTTCCACATTTGAGAGACACATAATACAAATTAGCGGCTGTGGTTGGACCAGCCCAAGTGCTAGCCACCACCCTTCATAACCATTAAAAGTTGTTGGAGGAAAATTCTATTCTTGATTATGTCCAGCTCTCACTCAGCTCCAGTTGTGCATGTGACGTGTGTGGGGTTGTATGCAGCTAATCTCTCTGGGCTCCTGCTGCTCTCAGATTGTGAAGTGGCAGTTTAATAGAGACCTTTTCCTGTAAACGTCTGTGCACAGAACACACTGTGCTGTTTGTCAGAACTATTCAGAACAATTGTGTAATGTGGTCATCTACATAAGTGAACACCAATCCAAGTGTTGGAGCTAAAGAGATATACATCAGGTTTGCAGTGCAGGACACAAAAGAGGCTAAATGGCTGTATACATTTGTGATAATTTGTGATAATGCATTCTTATAAAAAACGACTATAAGATGGTTTTAAGGTTACTTCTATGGAGAACACAGTTTTTGGGGATGCATGTACTTAATTGTTTTCTTTGTTTTGTTTATTATAACAAAAACAAAGTGTAATTCCACTACTGTTGGTGTGGGTGGACATTTTTCCATATAGTACCATTTAACATGAGGGAAAAACAGCAAGAGAGTGTTTGTGTTATTTGTTTATTTATTTATTATTAATTAGTAAATTACAGCACATATTAATGAACATTTAAAATGTAAATATGTAAAAATTATAGTCAGCGTGGCTAATTTCCATCTTCAGTCCCTCGGCAGGTTGATGTGAAATCATCTACAGGACAGGGAAAAGTACAGCAACAATGACACAAAAGTACACAACACCAGCACACTCACTATACACACTATTCATTTCAGGCAGTTCATTTGAAGTTCGAAGTCAAGAGATAAAGAGTTAAACCAGCAACCCCTCAATATAAAAAAATGTAATTTTGTTAAACATGGTGACATATTTGACCATTGAACAACCGCTGTTTTAAAGCTTTAGAAAATGGTGCCAGTGTTGAACGCTCTCGTATATGAGCTGCACAGTATTCCATGTTTGACCTGCTCGATAAGCAAAAGAGAGCTTTCCAAACGCACTTTTCCTAAACGGCACAGAGCAGTCACCTCGAGAACCTGCTCTTGTTGTCTGATTTGAATTTCTTTTCACAAACTCATTTAGAGGAGGTGGAACTAAATTATTAAAAACTTTGTATACCAAAATTAAATCTGCATGTTTGATTGTGTTGTCCCAATTAAGAAATTTGTATTTGTCAAGTATTCTGCAATAGTGATAGTTTCCGCTAATTTAAGAGCTGAAACTAAGTGGAAAAGAAATGTAAGAAATCTTGATTAACAAGAGGATATCTGTATGTTGTCTATTGATACTTTGCAACTGATGCATCAGCATTCTCTGTGGATGTGATGCTAATTGTGGGCACTGCTCTGTCTGAAGCTCCGTTACTCAAGTTATACTTTACTCTGAGCTTTGTTCTATCTTACCATAAAGACATTTCTCAACTGAAACAACAAGTGAACTGATTTTGCACTGTTAAATAAGTCCCTCTAAAATAACATTGCAGTTAAAAGCTAGCTAGACTTCAGTTTTTCAGTTATTCACTCACACCTTTTTGTTGAAAATCAAACACCTGAAGGTACCATGACCACAAGCTCCTGAAAATGTGTTGTTTAAGTCAATTTTGTATTTTTTCCTTCTAGCTTTGAAACCATTTTCAAACTTTTTTTTGTCAGTGTCTGCTAATGTGTGCACTGTGTCACCATAGTAACTGCTGTAACATTCTACCATAGGCATACATGTAGAACACGCCCCAGAGTGACACCACTGCAAAGGATCAATACACTCTTATTAAAAAAAACAAACAAACCATTGATCTGTGTCTTATTCTTGTCTCTATCCACAAACCCATCGCACGAGAAAGGCATTGTTATATTATTGATATTTTCAGGACTTTTAACCCAAACTGTCTTTATTTACCAATTTTTCCAGCACTTCTGACATTTCATCATTTTGTGTATTCCACAATGTTACCCAACAAAAGATACAGTATTATACCCACCGTTTTCTCTTGCTGCTTTTATGATTACAGCAACCAAATGAATGGGCCCATTACAAGAAGATAGAAAACACAGAACATATTAAGAATTGTTGGCCCAATGTACCATTCCATGTACTCCATTTTGTAAAGACTGCACTAAAAGACCAAAACACATTATTCTCACTCTACACTCAAGTAATAATAATAATAATACTCATTCATTTTACGTCTGATATCCTGGACACTCATTTCCATGTTTAGCTCCCCTCCACCACCAGGATAATTCACGGCTGCTTTCTCTGCCTTGTAATTACTTTAAAAACAGCCCTCAATTAAAGCTGCTAATTACTGTTTATTTTGTGATATTTTCCTTTTACTCTTTTAGTACATTTGCATCGCATAAAATATGTCTCCCCATAATGAATGCTGTAGTGTGATTTAATATTGAAATGAGTGGCCTTTGAAGTAGAAGTCATTAACTTAGGAGTCCATAGGGGAAACAGCTTATATGTGCGATATGTAAAACTTGAATACAAGGCTGGGACTGCAATAATTGTATAGTGCCCAGGCCTTCGATTGGACCGAATTTGTGTCACTGCAACCTTGCTTTTGAATTGAATGCAGTGCTAATGGGTATAGCAAGTAATTATGGGCAAGGGTACAGAAAGAATTGTTGCTACTACTACTGCTACTACTACTACAACTACAGCTACTACCACCAAACTCGTATTTTGTTAATTAAAGGGTGCATATTAAGCTTCACACCTTCACTAGAATCATTTGGTAATTTCTACTCTGGAATTGCCAGTCTCTACTACTACTATGGCAAAATGTAGCTGTTAACTTGAAAACTACCACTACATGACATCACAAGGTGGAACAGAGCATTTTGAGTTTTGGGGATAAAGACAGAATAATAATCCAGGATTACTCAAACATGTGTGAATGAAACAAAACAAAACCCCAAGTATGTTTTTGAGGAGGTAAGTTTTATAACATGGCTTAACGTTCACAGTTTTGTGTGATATAGAACCTTTAATATAAGAATGTACTTCAACCAATATATTAAAATATTTTATGTGTTTGTACTATTAGTTGTATAGAAGATGCTAGAAATACCAACTCCAATCACAAAGAAAGGAGCCTGAACTAGTAGACTATTTTAAGTACAAGTTCAAACATTATATTTTTTCTTCTGTTCTGTTCTTCTGTCAAACCTGCCCTAATATTGATATATATTTCAGAACATAAGTTTGTTTGTAAAGGTAAAAAAGATAGAACAGCTTGTAGTCTGCTGCAGAATTATTGCTCCTCATATTTGACATTTTGTTCCCATGGCCCTGTTGTGTAGCACCTTTTGAAAGTCAGTGTATGGATTTGTGCTGTACTTTATCTGAGCCCCAGATCCATATTTCTATACCTACAGTATAAAGTACTGTGCATACTGATGCTCTGCAGAAAAACTGGAATTATAGACAACGGAAAAATAACCTATTTTGACCTAAAATTGCCTTTTGGGAGCAAGAGCCCCAGTCCAAAAATATCAAATAAATGCTGTACGCAAACAGCTTGCAAACTATAAAGAAGCCAATTTGGCAACTACTATGCTTAAGTAGCTTACCACCAGCGAATATGGAATGAATAATGACCACCGTGTAGTGCTTTGAGAGGCTTTGTCCAGCCTGTTGAGCGCGTTACAAGTGTAAGGCATTATTAATATTAATTTCCAATGTTTTTCATTACAGAAATGTAAAATACACACAGGCTTTACAGGTGTACTATGTAATTCTTCTGGAGGAGGGTCAATACTTCTACTATGCAAGTGCATTTGTGAGCTAATAGAAACAAATCTGTTTTGTTATTTGACTTTGTTTACTTTGAAGTACACTTACTTTTCATTGTAAGCTTTGACAGGCAGTGCAGTAGTTGTAGAAATACTTAAGTACTCGGAATCCATATGTTTTTGAGCAACTTGAGTACTGAACATTTGTATTGTGAAGTGCGCCGCATGTGTGTAACACACAGATTCAGGATTTGTTTGTTAACTGAAGTGCAGACAGGTTGTAAATGACTTTATGAGACAGTTTAAAGGATGTACAAACAAATCGTATCGTTTCATTACCCACTCATTACAGGCCTCTCTGCTGTTGGGTTCCCATAATGCATCTGTACTCAGAGCACATATGTCTTTAACAAGAGCTGTTTGTTGGAGTCTGTAGGTTGGCTTGTGTTTGACTGCATATTAAAAGTTTAGTGAATGACAGCTAGAGCAAGAGCATAAATGAGCACAAAACTGCTTACTGTCTGAATAAAATGTCTTGCTTGACTCATTATTAAAGGTGCACTATGTCCATTTTCGGATTATTGCTTTGTCTGGAATGTTGCAGAATATAGCATTATAAAACTTTTTTTTCCATGGAAACAAACATGAGATTCCACAAAGGTACATTACAGGCTAGATCTGTGGAGAGGAAAGCCAGCTCACAGTAGAGTGCAGGTATTTGAGCAACAAAAACACAGATACATGAGTAAATGGAATATTGAGAATACATTTCAAACAAACACTGACATTGAGATGAGCAGGTAATGTACCTTTAAATGTATGTTTCTAAAGTCATTTGTTCCTGTTTGTTCCTGTAGAAATCATATTTAGATAATTAGAAATACTTTATTAATCCTGAGGAAAAATGTGATGCATTCTGTTGCTCACATGGATCAGAATTAAGAGACATTAAAAAGATTAAACAAGTAAAAAGAAGCTGTCAATGCATACTCAATAAATGAATAGATCAGGTGCTAAGAAGTTATAGAGGCACTGACCAAACCACTGTTCAACACAGCCCCCCCTTCCTCCCTTTTCCTGCCCCTCCTGAGGAAGCAGTATTGTGCTGCCTGATGACACGTAGCACAAAAGAGGTCCAGTCTGTTCGTGGAGCAGGTGAATGAGTTTAGTGCTCACTGATCACTGAGCTCCCCTGGAGGGAGAAGACGGGTGCAGGGGGTGGCTTGGGTTGGACAGGATCACTCTTATCCTGCCCAGAGTCCTCTGTTCCACCACCTTCTCCACAGAGTCTAGGCCCAGTCCAACCACAACCCCTGTTCCCTTTCCTTGCCCTTGCTTGAATTTGTCCAACACACTTCACAAAATCCATTAACAATCTTAATGTAAAAATAACCTCTGCTATCTCAACTTTTTGACCTGCTGAGGAAAGATTCATTTCTTCAGTCAAACTAAATCTAAAATACAATTTAAATACATAAACATGACCATACTTCCCCAAAAGCTGCTAATTTGTGTATAACTCAAACGCTGCCTTGGTAATAGAGGCGTGTGGGCTGGTGCCATGTGGACAACTCTGCTCTGCCCTTTGTACAATAATTGTTTGTTCTGCCTGACTGTGCTGCATATCTCCCACTGATAACACTAAACACATTTCCCCAGGAGCTCTGTTTCTGAGAGGAGAAAAACATGCAGTCTATTACCAGTAAAGGGCAAATTAAAGAGGCCAGCATCTGTAGCAAGGGGCCTGTGTTCCTTATGTGGAGGAACTTTCAGTGTGACCCTAAAGGGCAGGTCAAGGATATAGGCCTATCTTATGTCTGCTACTGTCATGGTGCTGATGGATGGTACATACACTTCATATTTCACCTTTCACCTCAAGACAAAACTGTGTTCACATTGTTAAAAAGGTGGCCTACATCTATTATACTGTGTGTGCTAATATATGTTCATTTTGATGACTTTTTTCCGTTGAAAAGATATGATGTTTTGTTTTAAGTTGTTCATGCTATGGCAAACAATCTTTTGTTTCATCATACCTAAGTTTGAACCCTTTCATTTGCTGTAATGTCCTCTAATTCAAAGCCCTCCACAAGCCCTCCTCTAACTTAACTCTTTTGTGTAATATTTCTTTTTCACATTAAATCAAATCTTCAAGACACTCCACTCCAAATATTGTAAATGGTAAATGGTTACATTAATTTAGTGCTTTCCCTCTTCACAAGGCTCTTAAAGCTCTTTAGATCAAAGAACCTCTTACCTATTCACACACATATCTTATCTTACATTTATACAGCAGTGAACACCAACACGAGCAGCATGGCGGGTTAAGAATACAACAGCAATATTCACCTGAGGAAGCAGGATTCGAACTGCCAACCTTCAGATCAGAGGATGAGCTCAAATAAATTTGAGATCTGTCCTTTCTTTTTCTATATTCTTTGTTTATACAATCTGGGTTGGAATCTGCACACTTAAAGGCCCCATATTATGCTAGTTTCTGATGTTATAATGTTATTTCCTCATCAAAAACATACAAGGAGTTGTGTTTTATTTCATTCACACATATTTAACACACAAGCCCTGTATATTTAGGCTGTGTTCTTCCCTCAAACAGAAAACACTCTGTTCCACCTTGTGATGTCATATGGTAATACAAGGAGTGCTTCACTGTGTTTTTAAATTCCATACACCTTCAATAGAATCATTTGGGTCATTTCAGCCCTGGAATTGCCAGTTTCCAATGAGCAAAAGGTAAAAGGTAGCTGTTAACTTGTAAACTACCACTTCATGACATCACAAGGTGGAATAGAGCATTTTGAGCTTTGGAAATGTAGACAGACTAATAATAAATAACTACTCAAACATGTGTGAATGAAACAAAACAAAATTCCAGGTATGTTTTTGATGAGCATGGTTTATAACATGGTTTAAAGCTCATAAGAGTCAATTTTGCATAATATAAGACCTTTAAAAATCCTTTATGTCCACGATTGATCCACTTGCTGTAGATGAGCAGTGATCAGAACAGCTCCACGTAATTGAAATGTCCCTGATGCCTGTGAAGACCAATGACAAATCAATAATGTTGCTTCTCCAGCGATGGGGGATTGGCCTTCTGTATAGAGCAAAAAAAGTGCCCCCTGCCAGTTGTGTTTGCATCTTGCAGGGGTTCAATTTATCTAAAGTCCAAAAATAAAGAAATTGCTGCCTCCCTGTTGCCCTGAGCCTGGAGAAATAACTAGTCAATATTTGCTCTTGGGGAAGCGGTGAGAAGACGTGCACATAAATCACCCAGCATGCACCTGTCCAGAGCCTCAGCCGCAGAGTCGGGGTGTCAGGGTGTTTAGTATCACGCTGCTGTCCAAACGCCTTCATCACGGGGCCACACTGCAAAAAAAAAAATAAAATAAAATAAAAAAACAGAGTTACAAAAACATCAAGTCAGAATATCGATAATGATTTGAGCAGGAAATAAAACTACTTAAAAGAAAATAGCAGGATAATTTTGAAGTATGTTTTTGCAGTGAAGGGGCCAGGAAGGGCGGGGCTTGGATAAAATTACTTTTACTGCCCCCCATAGAGAACCATTGCAATGCCTCTAAGACCTCTGGATGGACTATACACATTATCAGACCCTTGCTGGTTTGACAAAAGCAATTTCTCTGATGGACCCTCTTCACATTCAGATTTATAGAAGTCACGCTGAGGGATAATTTGACGTTTTGTTGTTTTGAATCGAAAATGTATAATTATAATTATTCACAGAACAACAGTTGTTAGAAAAATGCAATCCAAGGTCAGTTTTGAAATTGAAATATCCTTCTATTCATTAAAAGTAGCATAAACTGAGAAATTGGTGTATACAATGGATAGCACTCACCTCACAGCAAAAATGTCCCAGATTTGACTCCGAGCTGGGTCGTGATTCCAGATTATTTGAATATTATATCTTCTGATTAGGTCAGATGAAGCCAAAATCTTCAAGGGTGATTCTGTATTCCTGGTGTTTTTACAGCAGTCAGTTAGGGCTCATAGATCTATAGGCTGAGAGCTGGCGTAAGCTGATGTTCACTACGCCTCTGTCTGTCAAGTGTAGATACCCAGGGGAAAATGAGTATGGATATATCACTGACTTGGGCCAGTTCGGATGCCCTTTCCGAGACAAATACAAGCTGTCCCTGAACGCACCGCAGGTCTCGCTTCATGTCCTGTGTCAATGGGGACAGAGCCTGCAGCTGCTGTCACAGAGGGGAAATGGGTGAAAATGCTCCACTCTGCAAAACTGATACACTGTCACATGGACCCAAGAGTTATGTCCACAACCATGTATGGTCAAAGGTACACACATGTTTTCAGTTCAAATTTAGAATAAATGAATTGGTTTTCAAATCTCATGCAAATAATATTTAAAGGTGCACTGTGTCTTTATTCATTCAATTAAAGTTGTTTTTACTGATCAAAAGTACCTTGAAATACATTCTCACTGTGAATGGGGTCACCTCTCCATAGATCTGGCCTGTAACTAAGCTTGGTGGTGCTGCATGCTTATTTTTATGGAAATGGTCTAAAACCATATTGTGGTACAATCCAGGCAAAGCAATAACATCTCCATGGAAACAAGAACCCACCCCTGGAAAAGTTACGCAAATATAATTTACCTCAATCTTATTTAATCAAGTTTAGACGTAAACTTACCACTTTCACCTCACAACAAGTAGGTCCTAGGATCAGTTTGGTCAAGCACAAATACCAAATAAATTAAAATCACCATCTTTATACAGCGCCTTTATCACACTCATATAATATGTAAATTATTCACTGGACACTCAAAGTAATTTACATCAAGGAACCATTCACACACATTCAAGCATGAATGTACAATAACACATGAAGCAATGTGGATTACTTTAAGTGTATTGCCCAAGGACACACCAACAGTATGCATGAGTGGTGAGATCTAACCACTGTGATGCTTCTGCTGTTAAATGATGAATATTATGAAGATTGCATCAGGAGGACCATTCAGCATTATTATGCAAATCCCTGCTTGATAGGGGGCTTGACTTGGCGGCCCCAGAGAGAAAATATCAAAAATTTAAAAAAAAAAAGAAGCTGACATGATGATCAAAACACATCTAAAAAGTGATAAGAGTCTGAAGTAAAATTGTTCTTCTGTCAGATGAATTGAAATTTAGAGAAACACAAATAATTTGAAGAGACAAAAGTGTCTTCCTTCACACGTCGTTTTCAACATTGGTTTGCATGAGAGAAAAAAAATAGCTTGATAAAATCTCCCACCGGTTAGCGTGAGCTTCTCTTTTCAAACCTCCACTTTGTCAGTTTGTATAATTGTTTGATCAGTGCGACATGATTTGAATCTTCTCTTGCACAGACGGTTAGTGCGTGATAATAGCTTCCCTACTCACCATTTTTCCTTCTGCCGTCCCTTGCATCTGTGCGTCTCTGTGTACCACTAACACTTCCAGGGGTCCAACCGATCTGTTGAGTCAGGCTCTTCTACAGGTTTTAATACGGCCCTCTCAGGTCTAATTACCAGTGACAGACCACTGAACAAATGAGACCAGGCCCTTCTCTACCTCATGGCCCTGATGTAAAAACGCTCTTAACGCTTAGCAGAATACGCATGAAGAGATAGAAATCACCTAAGCCTTCAAATGATTAGATGGGGACATAAATGAGAGCAGGGAGTCTTAATGTTCAGCGGCATTTTTTAATTGAAAATGACATTTATAGAGGCTTCGGTGGGGAGAGAGGAGCAGGCACATGGGAAACCGCAGCATTGACTGTTATGTGAGATGACTGATTGTGCCGTATCATTAAACATGGCGTCTCATTTCAGTGACTGTAGCTCCGCATTTCCATCACCGCTGCACAGTTACTCTAATATAATGATTAATGCAAGAATTCTTCACTCCAAGTCAATGATTTTGAACTGTTGGGTTATGACCTAACTGGGTCATAGCTAGGTCCAATACAGATTCTATATTCATCTTATTCATTCATGCTATTATGCTATACCACTTATTACACTTTGGGATAGCAATTGCTTCAGACGTAAGATAGACAGCTATAAGGTTAAAGCAATTTCAGTATGAAGTACAGAAATGTGTGATATTATATTACAGGATGACAAAGAATGCACCATCAAAACCATTAGAGTAGGCTTTCCCATAGCATGCTGAGGTTGTACTGAATCCATACAGTCTACATTCAATAAAGTAAATCTTCACTATGGCCTGTTACTCACTTTTGTCCATTAATACTGGGATAGGTTTTTCATGTAGGAATAAGTTTTGTTTTACCGCCACATAGTAACGACTTCCTTCTTTCACTGTTTGAAAATATGATACTCCTATAGGAAGCAGTTTTAACATTTAAACACTAGATTTGATTATCCGGAATTAACAGTGTATATCAACGTCTTTCCGACTAGGCGTACTTTCATTTTGGATAGTGGGAATTGTCATTTGAGATATCTGTAACGTAATTTTGACTAGACGAAATGACATTTAGAGATATCTGCAATTCAGTTTTGACAAGGCAAAACAGAATTACAGATTAAATTGCAATTACGTAATTGAAAACGACATTCAACTCATCACACATCATAAATGGCAATTGCAGATATCTGTTATTCAGTTTTGACAAGGCAGATTGAAAGCTAAAGATATTTCATACGTCATTATGACACAGAAAGCACCACATTGTCTCAAGCTACTAGCAGCACACCAATCCGTCCAACCGTCAGTGTTAAAATTTGTTTTTGTTGTTAATATAATTTTCAATGAACGTTTCACTAGAGTGCCTTAACAAAACCACCCTAACATGCATTTTGACTGTCTTACTGATAAATTGACTTTCCGTTAACAGCATACAGGTGCCATAAGGAAATGCTCTGCTCCCGCCTAAAGTGGGATCATTTGCATACAGATATCTGCGACGTCATTTCGCCTAGTCACAACTCCAATTCAAGATATCTGTAATTATTATATTAATTTTGATGAGGCAGAATTCATTACAAGATATCTAAAACTTGATAAGAGATATCTATAGCTAAATTATGACTATCCCAAACTCCAGTTAGAGATGTCTACAATGTCAACACTTAATTTAAGATATCTGAAAAGGAGCATATAGATATCTTCAGTTGAGGTGAATTAAAGATATCTTGAACTTGAGTTACGACTAGTCAGAATCAAATTGTAGATATCTCAAACCGGAATTACAGATATCTTTAATTCAGTTGCAGATATCTGTAACTTATGTTGTGGATATCCACAACTGCATTGTGGATATCCATAATTATGAAAGCCATACAAATGAATGGCAGAAGTGACGTCATTTGCCCTGGGAAGAATGTCATTGTGGATATCTAAAATGGCAAATATGGATAGGAAGAATGTCGTTGTGGATATCCGAAATTTTCTTTTTGACTAGGCAAAATTGAGTTAGAGATATTTGCAATGCATATCCAGCTTAGCGTTTAAATGTTAAAACAGCTAGCCATATACTCCAGCTTTATCTACTGACTAACAAGACTACAAATTGTACCTTCTTAGGCCTTCTCATCTTACACAAAGGCCTTCTTTTTTGAAACATTGCTTGGTGAAAATGGCCCTCAGCAATCAGGAATAAAATTGCCTTCCACAAACACTGAAAACTCTAGATAATCTCTTTTGCTTCTGTTCGAACTCGCAGTGTAATAATTTATGAGGCATGATGATAAAAGTGGTATTATTAAGATGTCTGGTTTAACTTGTCCCACTGTCACAACAGAGAGAACTCCAGACACAGAGATGAACTCACATAAATTGCTGTGAGACCTACAAACTATTTCAATTGCTGAAGATAATTTATACACTTGCTACATTAGAGAAATGCATTTATCAAGTGCAGGAGCAGAAGATGAAATAATTTGGTCTTAGAAACGTCACAACAGCAGTTTGAATCTTACAATAATTCTGAGAAGAAACATCACATTATTAAAATAATTCACAATTATTGGGACCGCCAAACAGTGAAATCTTTAAAGCTTGGGGTACACAATTTTCAAACTGTGCAAAATTAAGTATGTAATTAAAACTATCTAACTAGTCCGTAGCTCTCATAAGCCTCTTGGCACTTAGTATTCACATGCAAGAATTATTTGGCCACTAGCATAGCTTCAGAACAGCCTCTTAAGACAGAAAAGTGACATCCAATCATCTCTCATCCCAAAGTGTCTCACATGGCTTGTGGCTCCCAATAACTAAAATGTTTAGATTAAGACAGCGACAGGAGGGGAGGCAGATTTAACTCTTTTATGAGAAAAACCTTGGGTATTTCAGTTTTAATTGACTTTTATTTGCACGACCTTCTTTATGAAATCAAACTTTCTGAATGATAAAATTGAAAAAACAAACAAACAAAAAACACTTTACTTCAGTTTAAGAATAGATTGAGTTGAAATAATGTGTTTTTATGATCTGAATAAACACAGTTATATTTAATCAAATGTTTGACATCTCTATTGAAGCTCGTTGGAAACAGTGAGAGAGTGATATAGGAGAGGCTTGGTGGGTGACATTCTGGATAAGGCTTGTCTTGGTGAGGACAGAGATCTTAATGAAAACCTGGACTGAACATTGTCATTTGTGATTTGCTCTGCTGCTTTCCCCTGATAACGCCCGGAAACACCTCTTGTCATAGTTTTATTATGATAACGCTGTGTGCTAATGCTTTTGTGTGTCTGCACTTATCAGCTACTGTTCAAGTAATAGGAGGAACAGCCTTCTCACAAACTAAATAAGATTCGTATGCATGACCTGCTAGGGGCTGTCACGGTTATGTGCCCAATTTGTATTTCCAATCCAAGGCTGTTATCTTAAAACACAATTTCACACTTTTCTTTCCAACCTTTACCAAACTATTTCTTCACAAAGTTTTGTTACTTATTAATATCCTACAATCAGGCAGCCTATCATCTGCTTTATGCTCAAAAGCGATAAATGAGCTGCTTTATAAATATTCTGTAAGTATTCCAGCCATGTCTTCACTGCCAATTCTCCCATCTGAGAAATACATCTAAAAATAACCTCTAGTGAATGCAAATGAGTGCGGCGCATATTGTGTGTGTCAGCTGCCTTTGTTGGTTTTCTGTTGTGTGTTTGTAGTTTATAAGGAGCGACATGTTTGTGGTGGAACAGTCATTCTTTTCACCCTGCTGCCAGTGTGTGCACAACCTTTTTAAAACAGTTGGTTCAAATTATGTGACATCAATCATAATCCACAGAAAGTACGTTAAACAATGAAGTTTAGTTCAAAATCAAATCAAAGTGTTTATATTTGTATCCTATGTATTGCAGCAACATTCAAGGCAAAATACGCTATATTGCCAAAAGTATTTGCTCACCTGCTTTGACTCACATAGTAACTTAAGTGACGTCCCATTATTAATCCATAGGGTTTAATATGACATCGGTCCACCCTTTGCAGCTATAACAGCTTCAACTCTTCTGTCAAGTCAAGTTCATCCACATCAAACTCTCTAATCCATTTCTTTATGGACCTTGCTTTGTGCACTGGTCACTGTCATATTGGAAGAGGAAGGGGCCGTCTCCAAACTGTTCCCACATGGAATTGTCCAAAATCTCTTGGTATGCTGAAGCATTCAGAGTTCCTTTCACTGGAACTAAAGGGCCCAGCCCAGCTCCTGAAAAACAATCCCACACCATAATCCCCCTTCCACCAAACTTTACACTTGACACAATGCAGTCAGACAAGTACCGTTCACCTGGGAACCGCCAAACCCAGACTCGTAAATCAGGTTGTCAGATGGAGAAGCGCGATTCGTCAGTCTAGAGAACACATGTCCAGTGGCGGCGTGCTTTACACCACTGCATCTGACGCTTTGCATTGCACTTGGTGATGTATGGCTTGGATGCAGCTGCTCAGCCATGGAAACCCATTCCATGAAGCTCTCTTCACACTGTTCTTGAGCTAATCTGAAGGCCACATGAAGTTTGGAGGTCTACAACGATTGACTCTGCAGAAAGTTGGCGACCTCTGCGCACTATGTGCCTCAGCATCTGCTGACCCTGCCCCGTCAGTTTACGTGGTCTACCACTTTGTGGCTGAGTTGCTGTTGTTCCCAATCACTTCCACTTTGTTATAATACCACTGACAGTTGACTGTAGAATAGGAGCGAGGAAATTTCACGACTGGACTTGTTGCACAGGTGGCATCCTATCACAGTATCATGCTGGAATTCACTGAGCTCCTGAGAGCGATCCATACTTTCACAAATGTTTGTAGAAACAGTCTGCAGGCCTAGGTGCTTGGTTTCATACATTTGTGGACATGGAAGTGATTGGAACACCTGATTTTGATTATTTGGATGGGTGAGTGAATACTTTTGACAATATAGTCTACAAGGTTGTTTTTCAGGGTAGATTTAATACGTGAATCCACAAAGATGCTCTGGCAGAAGCTTTATTGTTTGCTTTTATCAAACAAATATGAAAAAATAATGAGAAAACTTTGGGTACCACAAGGCTCAATATTAGGGCCTTTATTATTGACAATTTTTATCATTCCAGGGCACATAGGAAGTAAAACGTCAATCCTACATTTAGTTGAAAAGCGCCACCACAAATTAAAATTCCAGTTTCGGGCCTTATTTTAAATCTCCAACACTGTAAATGGAGGTTAGGTTTGGCTGTCAGATTGATAGAATTTTGCCAGAGCTCCACAGATGGTCCAATGTCTTGTTGCCCATTGTTGTATAGTTCTTATTGCAATTGGTTAACACACAGTCCCAAACCCACGCACTCGCTGAGAGGAAACAAATGGTAAATCCTCTCTATCTCAAGGCACCATAACATAGTGAGTATTTCCAACTGGCACAAGCTACATGCTGACTAATGGACCCGCAGACAGTAATGTGTCACTTACTGGTTCACTGTTGTGCTATGAGAAAAAATTTTATGATTTAAACACAACATCATATTTCGAATACTAAATAGGCTGTGTGTCTGTAGTTGTCAAAATGTTGTGCAAGAACTACTGCAGTTGCGAATCTCCTTCTGGCAGTTAGTGTAGGTGTAGTTCTGTTGTAGATTCATCCTTATATACACCTGGTTTACCTTGGTGGATTTTGGCTTCTCGTTACATGCACCATTTTGAGGAATATTTTCTTTCAAATTATTAATCACTGTGGTAACAGTTCTAATTTTTCAGCACAAACCCATAGGTGTATGGTTTGATCATTAAAACAGTATTGATTGCTATTGTTGTATCTTTTCCCACATTTAAATGTTTTCTGATGTTAGCATGATTGGTGCTGGAGGAGGCTGCTAGCACAGAATGGCAGCCATGTGTTTGTCAGTTATTCCCCAGGACACCAGCTACAGAAATAGCCCTACCACCACTGAGGGAGTTGTCAAGTCTAAATGTTTAACAAAAACATGATAATTAAATCTATTATACACATTTCAGCAATCTAACGTCAACTGAAATAAATCCTGACTTTATGGCGGTAAGTAGTTTCCAATTATACAGATATGACAGATGCTTAAATTATGCTTTCCTTCTGTGTTTTTCTCATCCAATCACATGAAATACAGCAGGTAAACTCAACAATACAGATATAAATAAGCTTGGTGTGTGCCCTCATGAGACTGTTTGTACTTCTGATGTAAGCCCTGGGGCATTCTTTTCTCTTTTACTTTTTATGAATGACTGTAATTTAAAGTCACCAGAGACACTTGTTTGCTTGTGAAATGTAGGTACAGTGCAACCTTTTGCCAATGTCTCTTAGCAACCGCGAAGAGAGCCCAGACCTGGACCAAAACATCGCATTTGGTCAATTACACTGGTGGGAATACAATCAAGACTAATCATTTGTATCAAAGTAACAGCTCTAGAAGCATCTTGGTTTTAAAGCATCTCTGAAGACCACTTGAAAACATCAGTACCAGAATATGCATTGGCGACCTACATATCTACATGATATAGAGTTGTTTGTATACCCACTTTTATCGTACCTAATTAACCTTGTGTTTAAAGCTCATTGAACTCATGAGCACCAGGTGACAGTGGGCACGGTCACACAGCTACAGTCTGCACTAATCAAGGTAATAGGAGCTGATGCAGTGTAATTGAAGGGTGCATAGACTTTCCTCAGCCCTATCTACACCTCAGTGGCACATAGGCTGCACTCACGAGGGGCTGTGCCTTTTAACTCTGCATTAGGAGTCACAGCTGGAGTCTGCTGTCATTCACTCTTGTTAGTGTTGATTCTCTGAGCAGTAAAAACTACAAAAGAGAGCAGAAGCAGTTGTCTGATGTCACCACTAGAGGCCAGTGCAGCAGGGACTATTAATAGGCTGTTTGGCTCTGTAACAGACAGCAAATGTATTCGGGCAGAATAAAAGTGGAATTGTTCTGCAGACGCCAAAAAGGAAAAATGACTTGGAAGAATATCTGCTGAATCTAAATTTAGAGCCATACTGTTTGGCTCGAAACAAAATCCTGTGTCCCAGATTTTTGCAGTAAAAGTACTCTTATTCTTTCAAACATATTGGCTGGTTAGTCCTGGAATTGTCTTCTTTTCAGTGTTGAGATTGGCTTTAAATAAAGTTTAATTTCCAACCAGTGCATATTCTGTTGTTCCAGCAAAAATAGTTTTAGTTTTAGTTCTGTACTTTTATTTCCACATCAGAGTTGTCTGCTCACTTTTGTTCATTCTTCTATCAGACTACTATTTCATCATTATTTGGTATTTGTTGAGCCATTCACTGTGTCCTCTTCGCATGCAGTCAAAGAATGGAGGAAACCAGATTCCTGAATTCTATTACCATTTGTAATTTGTGTTCAAAATAGCACAGCAGCTAATTTAGATTCCACCTCACCTGAGCCATGCATACCTCACAAAAATCCACTGAAATTATGATAAGAAATAACTGGTAAAATATGGCAATAATTATATAGGATTTAAACTGAAATGCAAATTAAAGGTGCACTGTGTAACTTCTGTGTTGGAGGGTCCGTTAAATACTTCTCCATGAAGATGTTATTGCTTTGTCTGGAATGTTTCACAGCATGGCATTAAACCTTTCTATCTTCATGGAATCCAAACCAGACTAAGTGACAGGTCAGATCTCCGGAAAGGCAACCCCCAACTGTCAGAATGCCTGTTTTTCTTGGTATTTTTAAGGTGTGTACAAGAAGAGCCAAAGTCGCCTCCACCTTCTGAGGAGACTGAGTTCTTTTGGAGTGTGCAGGCCCCTGCTCAAGACTTTTTATGACTCTGTGGTGGCCTCTGCTCTCCTCTACGCTGTTGTCTGCTGGGCCCCGAGCAGCACAGAGCGGGACAGGAAAAGACTGAACAAACTAGTCAGGAGGGCCAGCTCTGTCCTGGGCTGTCCTCTGGAGTCTGTGGAGGAGGTGGGTGAGAGGAGGGTGCTGGCCAAACTCACATCCATCATGGCCGACACCTCTCACCCTCTGCACCGGACTGTAGAGGAACTGAGCAGCACCTTCAGCGGCCGACTGAGGCACCCTCAGTGCAAGAAGGAACGCTACCGCAGGTCCTTCATCCCCACTGCTGTCAGACTGTACAACTCCACTGTGTAACACATGCAATAACCTGTGCAATAACCTGTGCAATAGCCCGTGCAATAACCTGTAACCATGTCACCTCAGTAACCGCCTCCACTGTCCTCAGATTATATATTTATATAGTTGTATATTTGTATTTTTACATATATATATATTATATAAGAGATATGTTTTATTATATATTTACATTTCTTTCACTCCCTGTACATAACCTACCTGATGTTGTAAATATGTTAATATTTATTGTGATTTTATTTTTTATTTACTTATTGTTCTGAGTGTTTGCACAATTTTTCACAACTTTTTGCACTATACTGTCCCCTGACTGTGAGCTTCTGTCACGAGTGAATTTCTCCTCTGTGAGATCAATAAAGTCTTATCTTATATTATCTTATCTAAAACCACCTGTAACTGAATAAATGTAAGGTAAGGTTGCTGAATACTGTGGAACATTCCAGGCAGAGCAATAATATATCCATAGAAACAAGCAGGTGACAGACCCCCAACCAAAAAATTACATAGTACACCTGTAATCACTGTGCCATTCTGAAGCCTGGGAAACTTTTGATGATCTCTCAAAAAAACAGCAACTTTTTTACATATTGTTTTTAAACCTGTGGCTGAACAAAAAACATGACCTCTTAAAATGCACATCCACACTATCTAATAAGTTGTTCAGCTAAAACCGCACTAATGGAAGCAGCATACACTTATTAATGATTCACAAGTGCAAAATCAACATGCAAATACGTGGCCTTCAATTATCTATCTGAGCTTAAAGGACCTTCCCCAAAACAAGGACATAAGCAAAATTATCACTTTATTTCTTCAATCAGTGCCAATAGATTTGGATTTTCAGTGTCACACTTATTAAAATGTTAAATAGCCTTCTTCTTCTGCACAAAATATTCTGTACCAAGAAGCCTCTACTAAAAATTATACGGTATTTGAGCACCTTTGGTACCTGTCAGCTCACATTCAAACAGAAGCAGAATGTGCTGTTCTTTATAGACAAGGTGGGAAGCAAGGGGCCTATTTTAGCTCCAGTAATAGTAATGTATTTTACATGTCTAACTTTCTCCTTTCTGCTCTACCTGAATGAGAATTGTACTGTATTTAACAAACACCACTGTAGTTGCAGTAGTTGTAGTTATTGTAGTAGTTTAGTTGTAGTAGTAGTTTTTTTTTTTTTTTAAAGTAACATCTTCATCATTAAGTATTAAGTATTAACTAACTATTAACATTGCCTGTCTATCAGCCACGATGCATTCACTTCAAAGCAGCCGAGACTGTGTCCATACAGCGTCAGATTTCCATTTCTTCAGATTCTTTTTACTTGTTTGATTGATACAGCCGCCAGCCTCTCTCTATTTTAATCCCATGCATTTTTAAAGAACTAGTGGGACTGTTGCAGGGAGCTCATTTCCATTGAGTCTCTCCGTGTGTAATGTAGTAGGGATAGTGTGTGGGGCTTTATATTGATTTGGACAAAGCTCTCAGAATTGTGATTCATTACAGAGACCAGTAAAGCATAATAGAGAACTAACACTCTCATCTCTGTTAAAACTTCTAGGCGATACAGCATGTTCCAACTGAAAATGTCTTATGAAAGACAAATGATTGCGTAAGGTTTATAGTGGACAAGGCACTGCAGATGCTACCATGAAATAATCCTGAAAAGATTTTTAAATTAAGTAATACAATGAGCTTTATTCACTAGCAAATTAGCCTCAAATACAAAGTTGACAAAATTGAAGCACTCAAAAAATACATTTAATAAAAGTGCAGATTTAAAGTCATAGGTGAAGGCCACATGTTCAAAGTGGCACACCTGGTGCATGACGCAAAATATAGGCAGAGCAGATTTTAGCATTAACAACATCATTTAATTATTCATTATTCATGTTCACATCAATGTAAATATTGCAATTAACCCACAATAAACACAGAGATACACAATGTATAATTTTCTATAGGACGAATATTAAAAACATTTCATGGAGCTATGCTAAAAACAGACATTATTTACATAAGTTTAAAGCATGTGGTTTTAAAGGAAGAGGAAGAAATCTGATTCTCCACTGAGCCCTTGAAACTGGGCAGCTTTGAGAGATCCAGTAAGACTCTCTGAAGAAAAGAAAAATTCAATTCTGTCAACTGTATAAAAGTTTTAGTGTGAAGACGTTTCTGTTTGTTAGCTAGGTCTATTGACAATAACAAACAAGTAAGTGTTTCAGTGTAGTTAGCTCCTCCCTTCAGACAGATTTTAGGCAGAGTCCATCGGAAATTTAACCAGAACTAAAAAAGCCGCTTGGATGAGCAGGAAAATGTCTTCACTCTAAAACTTTTGTGCAGATGACAGAATTTCTTCTTTCGTCTTTTGCTATGGATCCTACCTGGACAACTGAGGGATTACTCAGGCATCTCTATGAAGAGGTTTTTTCAGTCTGTCTCCTTCTCTGATTGTTTCTTGTGTTCTGTTCCACACATTTTTAGGCTTGTACAGCTGCCATGGTTAGTGCTTTATAGTGCAGGGCCATGATGGGATACAGGGAGATGCAGGTCCTTATAGTGTGCCTGTGTTCAACCAGTCTGTTTTACAGTTTGCTTTTTGTTCTGCCTATGTAAAAGCTTATAGCATATTTAATCACATTTTCTGTGTGCTGTTACTAATTTAAAAACAACATGATTTTCACTGATAAAAGTGGAGGTGTATTCAACTGCTATTTCATTAACTAGCTTGAACATATTTCCATAATATATTAACAATCAATATATAAGACATAATTATGTCACTAACATTAAACTACACTATAAATTGGTTTCCTGCGTATAGTGAATGGAATTTGAGAACACATGTATGACAATTTCCAAGCATCAGATGATAAACATGTAGTTTGGACCTTTTCTAGTATAATCATATTGACATGTGCTCTCAGTCTGCATGCTGCTTCACTTGTTAGTGTCTATAATGTCACATCTGATGGATAAAGTGTTTCCAGCTAAAGCTTATATTACACGCTTGCCTCATGCTGACGGTTCTTCCTATATCCGCTGCATATTTGAACACACAATAACCCAGAGAGTACACTGCTGAATATTTTAACACCTCTGCATATTGTTCCTGAACCAAATTGTTGTTCTTCTTAAATCGCCAGCAGCCTTTCCATCCTTCAAATGGTTTCAACTGTAGTGAGTTGTGGCTTTCACTGTGAAATTTCCATATACAGTCATTGCATTATTAACACACATGTGGTGAATGTATGTAAATACATGTGAGTTTGAGCAAAGGAAACATGCTGCAGTCACTGTCCTCAAACCACACTGTCTGGAGAGGCAGCAGCTGATGCCTTCAAAGGATGTTGTTTGTGTTGGAATTTACAGTGCAAATTCCTGCAGACTAGCATAGCTTTCTGATGGAGTAAATATTGTGTGATTGTTGTTTAAAGTAAAGTAAAGTAAATATATTTTTAAATAAAATATATAAACAGACTTCGTGCTTTGAGGATGTTTTTGCGGTGTGGATTGTTGAATGTTTGTTGGCCTGTTGTTTGGCTGCTCTTTTACACTGCATAAATTACTGCTAAATATGCCATAAACCTTTACCAGGCCAGAAACAAAGCATTTTATTCCAAAGATGTTCAGCTTCTTAGGGAGAGCATTTACCCCTGAACTAGAGGGGACTCCCTAAAAGCTCAGCATTTCGTCTGGGGGCGGGACTTAACATTCTATTGCAACCATGGCACTTTACACAACATTGTTTTCCTATATATCCTGAGCTGCCAGGTCTAAAAAACATACTATTTGAGAAGACAAAGCAAATTTAGACCTAAAATTATAACCAAAACACATCCAGCTTTTCTTTTACTTTCTGTTAATGCATCAGAGGCTCTATTTTCAACATAGTTATGTCAAACAACAGACATACTGAATGTTTGTGGTTAGACTTGCAAATGTAGACTGTGATATACTTTTTTCACAGTCAGGTTAAGGTAAGGGTTTTGCTTACAAGCAAAATTTAGCTGTAATTTTTAGACAAAAGACAAATAAAGGTATTGGTTAACTTTATTTCATGAATCAAAAATGAAATAAAGTTGAAAATTAAATTAAATGAAAAATATTTGCTGTACATCTGCTGATTATGACATTAACAAATACAGCAGTAGTTACATACCTTTGATTGACATGGACCTCTAAGCCCCGCCCCTGGACGAAATGCCAAGCTTTTAGTCCCTGAACTAGAGGGTCAGTTCTTCAAATTGTATGATTATAATTTCAGTTTGATTTTATTTTTGGCATTATTAAAAAAAAAAATGTCTTGCAATGTTATTTTCTGATACAGACCAATATTGGCTTTTAATCATTGCCACTTAACAAACAAAATATGAAATGAGTTCCTCTAAAGTTTGAACTCTGCACCCAACCACATGTTTTTAACAATTAGAAAATCACTGAATTTCAATTTTGTTCCAAATTTTATTAATTCCACAAGATTTAGAAGGTTCGCCATCGTGAAACAGGGTCAGTCTTATCTGAAGTGAAGTCTGCTCTGTCATCGCTTTTATATTTACTTCAAGCTGCGAAAACCTAGAAACTAAATTTAATAAATATTGTACTTCAAAGTTCAAGCCACCAATTATTTGCTTCAGTGTGGTTTCTTATTACCTTTGATGCCCATCCCTCACAAACACGCGGTGCGACTGTCAATATAAAGAATATAAAAGTTTGCTGTGCTCCCTCCGTCTTCATTTGTGCGACAGCCGTGTGTGCGTGTGACACTTTGGGATGAAAAGTGTATCTAAGGCAGGCGTCTAATGAGAGCTGGGAGTGGTCTCAACTGCTCTCATCATCTAAACACCACAGGAATACACTGTCCTCTTCTAAGTAATGGCCCATCTTAATGAACCCACACCAATTGATATTAATGGTTCTGCGGCTCCAGTGGGGTCAGGAGGCGTACAAACTTATGGATGCATTAGTTTGTGGGGAGGGAGTTTGAGAAATAGCTTTTTCTGTCAAAGGAAAGATTACCACCCAATTCAAGAACCAAGCAATCCCAAAGAAATACAGTTTGGGAGTTGTTATTGTTTGCAGAATAGCAGCACGTTGCAGCATTGTCCTCGGTGTGAGCGCTGCACTTGGCCCTATAATGGGAAACGTCGAAAATCAGAACTGCGCCCGAGGACACGCTCATTAGAAGTTAGGTAAACAAAAAGGCATAGGGAACACTGCGGCAATGCAAATACAAAACACTGTAAGCATGCAATGTCTGTGTCTCTCTTTCTCTCTTATACACACACACACACACACACACACACACACGCACACACACACACACACACACACACCCACACACACACTCTGTCTTTCTCTCTCTAGATTTAAGTTTAAGAATTCAAGCGCTGATAGAAAATGTTAAACCTGATTATTTATTTAGTTAATTTACTTAGTTTAGCTAGTTTAGTTGGTTATTTTAGCTGTGTGATCACCTAATATAACTTCACTTATTAGTAGTGTTGACAGAGAAGATGTTACATTTGGTATACGGATAGACCAAGTAATAACAGGAATATAGTAAACCAGGCAATGTGACAGTTCTAAGGCAAATACCATATAAAAAAACTGAACTTCTTCACTCTTTTTTTTATTTTTCACACTGGTGGATGACCTTATTGTCCTCTTGTGTGTCAGCTGCTCTTTAGCCATTTTTGGTTCCCACATCAAACTTTACAAGAGCCCCTGAATCCAGACACAGCTATAAAAGAGTGTTTTCACTATTTGTGCAGTGGGATCACACACTGACCCACGCAGCAGCACATTTTCAGACCAGTAGTAAAAAATATTTTTGAACTTTTAAAAATAGTTGCAAATTGTAATAGAACAGAATATAAATGTGCAGTGTTTTACTTGAAAGGGTTCACCAAGCTCTCAAGAAAATTGCTCTAGTTTTTGAATAAAATGTAATGATGTATTGTTAAAAGAATACTTATTGACCTGTGTAGCAGTAAAGTATGTAAGCACATGAGCTCTCAAGCCTATTATAGATAGCCTATATTTCAAGTGGAACACATCAGGCAGAGAAAGATCTAACGTTCAGACACCTCACAGCGTCAGGTGACCCGAGGTACTCCAAACACAGAAAGAAGATAATCCCATCCCACTCTTCTCTCTGATTAATACAATCTAGTACAACATGTTCCTTTAGTTTTTAAAGTAACACCATCTTACTACCTGGAAGTGTCACCTGCATGATTTACATACTGCAAAAAAACCTCAAAACATCTTGTTAAGTTAAAATGACTTAAATTAAGAACATTTTACATTTGATTTTGATTCCTATTTGAAGTGCAAAGAGTTGTTTTTTTTCTTATCTTACGTGGAACAAGATGTATTTTCATATTTTAGGTACAAAAAGTTTTGTTTCATTGGTAGATAACTTTACTTGTCATTTGAAATTTACTCAAATCATGATAAAACTTTCTTAATTCAAGTAATCTTAACTTGGCTAGATTTTTGTTTTTGTAGTACATTCACACATTCTCCATGGAAGTACATTTAATACCATACTGTGGAATATTACAGCCAAAGAAGCAACATTTCCATGGAGATAAGCAGGCAAAGTCAGCTATGTGGATTGTGGATTATATGGCATGTGCAATAGAAACATTTTTTTAGCTAAAATACTATGTGGCGATTGATTTAAGTAGCTCTTCTCTCTTGATTCCCCTTGAAAACAAGATGTCGTATCTCAGGAGGCTTTCCATGAACCAATTCAATTCTCAGCAAAACATCTTTATTGCTTCACTAATTTAGCATTTTCTGCAGTAGCTCTTGAGTGTGTCCATTTGTAGTGAGACCACTTGATGAATCAGTCTCACTCTGTCCAGTCTTTGGCTCATCCTCCTTCTCTGGCTCTTGATCCATCAGCAGTCGTCAGTGGTCGGTGCTCTGACGCCAGTCCCAGCAGAGGGCCTCATGTCAATAGAGGAGGCGTGTGCGGCCATCACTTGTGCGTCCTTTACATTGGGCATAAACCAAATCCCACTGTGTGATGGAAGACTTTGTTTGGCCTGCTGTCTGTTCAAGGGCATCCACACAGCACTGGGCCCTGTGTTATTAATAGAGACCTTGCAAATGGGTACATCGCAACATTGTCCTATATTAACTTCAACGGATTATAAGTCCCTGTTAAAATGTGAGGATGCATTCATGTACTGAAAGTTTTTGTTGAAAGTAAGATACAACATCAGTGCAGAATTGGTTTTACCAACAGTGTTCATATTTCCATTGTATTCTATAATAGACTTTATAGATCCTAGTTGCATTTATACTTCAAAGAAAAGACACACATTGGAAACCTGATTATGAAAACTGTCAGACAAAATGACGCACACATCTTCACACCTATCTATTTTAAGTTTTCTAGTGAAGATTCTGCCTGGTTTATTTCCATTGTTGTGAAGTAACTGAATACATGTACCAAAAATACCTATACTGAATACTAATTTTGAGCATCTGTGTTGTGTACAGTTACTTATTCATTTTTCATCAAAGGAATACATTATGGTATTTGATCATGTAATTTAGGCTTCAAACTGGATAGAATCAATGAGAAAAATAACTCTGCTCTTTTTCCATCTCCAAAGAGTGATAGGAAATGCTTTAGAAACAGTGAAACAAATATAAAGCTGTTATTAATACTATGTTTCAACTTTAAACTATGATTTAAATGCAACTCACTGTAAAAGTGTTCTGTGTTCATAATATAGCACTGTGATTGGACAAAATACATTTTAATTCAGGTATTCAGTGTTCTGTAACTAAATACATTTTCAAAGTGTTCTTCCCAACACTGCTTATTTCCCTGGAGATGTTCCTTTGCCTGGAATGTACCACAGTAGGACATTAAACTCATCTAACTTGCATTTATTCATTTTTCAATGCATATTTCAAAAATACCCTGAAAAGCATGCATTCTTACTTTAAAGAATGTGGAACATTCCGGGCAAAGCAATAATATCTCAGTAAAAACAAGCAAGCAATAGACCCTCTGAAAAGTTACATAGTGGACCTTTAAATAAATGATTATATATGACACTAATCCCTCCCTCACCTATAATACAAACATGAGTCTCGGATTAATATTAGATGTTGTGGGATTACACACTCATCAGACTTTCGCGAGGATTTCTGGGCAGTCATGAAGTCTACTCCTGTCATATCTTCCCCAAAGTGTGAGTCAAAATAATCGCGTAGAAGGCAACAGCCCAAATCACGCATCTTTTTCTTCTGAATAAAACTTCCCCAAACAACAGCTGCAGTCTCCACGCTCTACATTTGCTTTCATTTGATGTATTTTGTCACTTTATTTCCCCTGCTACTCTGCTTAAATCATTCAAATGTGCGTGTTCTTCGTATTAGTGGTCTCACTGGAGAAAAAAGTGGAATTGAGATCATCATAAGAGCCTATTAAACTGTGTAATATATGTGGATCTTCTTAATGCACATAGGACAGGCCTTTAATGGCATTGACAGTGATTCTCTAGAAAGCGCGGGGCTCTTGGGTGTAAGTCATTCTTTTCCCATTTGCTTGCCTCAGTTTCTCCACAAAAGCTTATATGATCTTCTCCTTTATACTATGAGCTTTATAGTGCCTGGCCTGTCTTCCACCATAAGACAAAGGCAGGAGAGGAGATCCTTTTGGCTTCATTAATCTGCTGACTGGCTCCTCCCGCCTGCCCCGGGCTCCAAGCAGCCAGCGCACGGCCGTTTAATGTGGAGTTAAGTGATGCTGAGGCTGCACTGGTGTCTGCACAGGCACATGGATAAAGAGCAGCTATTAGCTCACTTTTGAATGGCTATAATGATATCTATTCTATTGTCTTCCTGTGCACTATGCAAACTGCCTAGTAGTGTAAAGCTGCTGTGGCCTGGTGGCACTAGTTTAATGAGTGTAATTCCAAGAGTGTACCAAGAGACAAAGCCGAAAAATATCATTTGGGGATGGGATAAACGCTATCTGAAGGGAAATTAATGACTGGAAGAGTGGGTATTACACTTCTTTTGGGTATTAACTGCTAACACATAACAGATTTAGGTCACCATGTTACTTTTTTATTGTTTTAAAATACTAAATTCAACATATTAGCATGTTTTATGAGTTTTATGAGAGTCGCTGCTCTCTTTACTCTCAGCGCTAAGTCACTTCCCTTCAGAGCGCTATCACATTAAGATCGGCGTGCATTCCGCTAATGAAACATGTTTCCTCTTTTTGTGTATTTATGAAGAATTGTTGTGTGGGAGCAGCTAACAATAAGGTGGGTTCCAATAGGGCCACGGAGAGATTGCTAAATGACTCAAATATGCATGGATGACATCTAAAACCTCTTCAGGCATGTTTTTGATGAGGGAAATGTCACACGGTAGAAGGCTCCAGAAAGTCTATTTTGTGTAATATCCACTCTATAATGATCTTAAATCCTTGCTATGTGTTTCATTCTTACTATGAAGGTTTAATTGTATATTGTTGTTGATGTACTTGCTGCTCATATGATACACAACCAAGGATGACGTAATGTGGAAACATCACAGGACTTCAATGATCATTAGTCTAACGTTGCACAGAATGTAAATACTCATTTCTGCTTAACTCATACAGTCTCAAGTCTTAACATTAACTCAGCATATATTAAATACTGCGGTAGAGAATTTTATATAGTTTTATTTCTCTCTGTGCCAAGAGTGAAAACATGTTGCCAATCTGAGCTTATTGTGTCTCTCTCAACTCCACCAAACATACAGCAAAGAGAATTAATATGTTTCGACTGGAGACATTTCTTGTGCAAGTACAGAAAAACAATTACATAACAGGGGAAGTCTATAAAGCAGCCATTCTGAACAGAGAGGGAAAAACTTAAGTTGATCTGCTTCTGCTATGGATCTGGCTTGTATGTACTTTGATGTGAGGAGAACTAACCTTTTCAAAGACTGGCTGCACACAACAATAGACTCTAGAGACAATTTTAGACACAGGTAGGTGCGCTGGAAAAGGAGGGCAGATTTTTCTATTTACTTTACAGACCAATGGACGGTTGTGCAACATTTTCAGCTCAGCAATGAAATGAAATGTTTTTGCAATATGAAGAAAACTGCAGTTAAAAGCATGACTCACATTTGTAGTAGGCACATTGGAGAGCTTGTCAAAAACCTGCGTGGATAAACATGCGTGTTTCTCTTGGTATCTTGTGGGTATTTCTTGCAGCAGAAAAGGATGGCCGTAGTTGTCTGGTTTTACGTTCAAACAGAATAGCGGCGT
Source organism: Taenioides sp. WSHXM2023 (assembly GCA_029959045.1). Lineage (NCBI taxonomy): Eukaryota > Metazoa > Chordata > Actinopteri > Gobiiformes > Gobiidae > Taenioides > Taenioides sp. WSHXM2023. The sequence goes on along the minus strand of CM057088.1, from coordinate 23,062,812 downwards.
TCAAGGCATAGCAGCCTAGAGTTGGTTTCTGGCTTAATATCGCCCCCTGCTGCACAAAGTGGGAATAAATGAGACTGGTTTAAGATTACTCTCCTCTCTTCTTCTCATCAGCTAACATTTTCTTGCCAGTAGTGAATAGAATAAACTCGATTACATGCCCCTTGATGAGGATTATTCATCAAAACAGCTGCTCTACAAATTATGTGTCTCAAATGTTTGATCTTATAAACTTAAACCAAAATACATTTAAGTAACAGAACTGTACAAAGATAAAAGTGATATTAAGTTCCCATGCTTGTCATAAATGTTTTAGGTAAAGCGGTCAGATCCACTGACCAGATTAATACTGCTGTTGTTCTTGGACAAGACACTAAACCCTCCACCTAAGTTACTACTACTACTACTACTACTACTACTACTACTACTACTACTACTACAACTACTGCTGCTGCTAATATTACCACTAGTTACTACTGACACGTGTAAATAGAACTGTCTGGTTGTCATGAGAACTACTTTTGCTCTCACTACTTCTACAGCTGCTCCTATTGTTGCTACTGCTACTGCTACTGCTACTATTTACAAATACTTCCAAATACATGTAAGTACTGTCTGGTTGTCAGAGAGAACTACCCATTCCTCTACTACTCCATAAGTGAATCCTTTCAATTAGCCCTCAAGTTACCAACATAGACACTATCTTTTTGTTGCACATTGAAGCTTTGGCATTAAAAATAAATCTTACTGAAATCCCTGTATTGATCAAACGTTAATATGACACACGGTATTAGGAATGTGGCTGCACAGAGGCCTGGACAGAGTCAGACAAAGGGCCCGTCAGCACTGCAGTTATTGGTGCTGAATGTTTCATCAGCTTCATCACTTCACAGGGAGTCTTCTTCAGAGCTCCTCTCACCTTGTGGGGGTCCTATCTCCAAGTTCACTATTCACTGTTCTACTGTATACAACAAATGATAATGCGCTGATAAACTGCATATCTCAAGGATACAGTGCTGGGAAGAATTAAGTTACAGAATACTGAATACCTGCATTACTCTTTTTATGGTCCAGTTGGAGTACTGTATTTTGAACACTAGAATACTTTTACAATGAGCTGCATTATATTATAGTGTAATAAACACACATTGTATTAAAACAACTTTGTTTGTTCCACCATTTGTAGTGCTTTTATCTATCACTGATTAGAGAAGGAAAAATTGCACATGCACTCACCACAGGAGCTATTTTCTATTTTTCTCTCTAATACTGATCAAGATATTGATTAACGATTAAGTACCGCTGTGTATTCCTTTGATTTCAGGAAACTAACTGAATACCACTAAAGAATAAGTACGGTAACTATACCATAATGTAGCTACTCAAAATTAGTTTGAATATGTTCTCTAATATTTTCTGTACATGTATTTAGTTGCTTCCCAACACTGCATATATCTCTGCATTAAATTTCTAACGCATATATTAAAATGCCTATACATTGCATTACAGTAGTTCTTTGGCCGGTCCTATTATGTGTCCATACAGTACAAAGTGTTGAGCAGTACAGAGTGTGTGGGAGCTCTCTGGCAGGGCCTGACAGTGGAGCTTTTGTTTCTGTTGGTGTTGGCGAGGGCTGAGCTGGTCTGCGACACAAAGCATGACAACACCAACAACTCATAATGGCCTTGATAATGACATGTCTTTGTAGCAACAGAGAGAGTTGTTTTTCTCACTTTTATGAAAAGTATGCAGAGTTTCAATGCTAAATCTTTATCTAAAAAATGCACAAACTACATCATATGGAAAAGAATTTATGATGCATCAAATCAAATTCAAACTAAATATATATTAAGTATTTATATATTAAAACGTATTGTCTGTCCAAAGATGTATGTAGCATAGCATGATATCAGTTCAATTAGAAACAGTTTGTTCACAATAAATGTAACGACATCCCACATTGACAAGAATGTCCTGGATATAGATGGTGCAAACTTAGCAACATATTCACCCCTATTGGTAGAAAGAGAAAATAAATGCAAATGCAAAATAAATTATAATAAATTACTTAAAATCTTTGTGTAGTTCACTTAGTTCATTATTCTATGTATTTTCCCCAAAACATCTTACTATAAGAAAACATCAAAATGTTGCTGTAATGAAGACAGCCCCAGACTGGAGGACTGCTCCTGCAGAAATGATTTTACATTGTTAGAAATGAGGACTTGCTTTTGTCAAACTCGTCCTCCTCCAATAAACTCTGACAGCTGGTCTAGGATATCGCTCGCACCAGGGGCAAAACCGCTTTAATCGGGTTTGGGCCGGCGTAATGAAATGTGCTGCTCATAAGAGCTGTAACCATATTATAGTAGCAGGAGGAGGAAGAGGAGGAGGACGAGGAGGACGAGGAGGACGAAGAAGAAACATGATATTGAGGTGGCCTCCATGGCAACACAGTCTGGGAGTACACAAGTCCAATGTTTGGGGGGATTTTTGAAACAGATTTAACGGGCTTGAAGGGAGTCGACAGTGCGGAGGGGGCATGTTGAAGTAGTTACATGTTCTGAGGGAAAATCCTTTTGGAAATACCATTTGAATTCCTTTCTTCACATCTCAAACTGATCTCATAAAAAACAGTTGTATGGGATTTACATTTACTATTATATACACATATTATTACTACTTCTATTACTACCACCACTACTACTGTCAGTGTACACCTAAATGCAAGGATTAACTGTTTACTGATCCTTTTGTTATTTTGGAGCTGTTGTATTTACTAGTACTCATGGTACAATGTGACAACACCATGCACTACCCACGATATTGGCTACCTCTACTGCTGCTGCTACTCTCACTATTATTATCCAAATCATAAACTGCTGCTACTACTGCTACAACAACAACAACTACTACTACTACAACTACAACTATAACCACTACTACTACTATTACAACTACAACTACTACAACTATTACTACTGCTACTACTACTACTTTCTATGTAGTGCCTCTTTGCTCGTTAAGGTTAATCTATAGGTAATTCTGATCTTTATACTTACTCGAGAACGATCTTAAGGTCCCTGAGAACTGCCTGTTGTCATTGCAATTGGCAGTTTACGAGGAGCGCTGAATGATGGGTAAAATTGCCTCTATTCTGAAGTGTATCTATCATCTATTAAAACCTTTTCCTATTGGACAATCCACTGTTTGTTGGGTCCTGAAAACTTTTTGTAGTTTGTTCTTTTTGAAATTCTTTGAGCACATTGTCACATACTTGGTTTAGAACATACCAGAGTAGATGCTCCTTGAAGGTAAACTTGGATGTGTACTTTAAATGCCATTGGAGTGAAATGAATCATATAAAAGACATACATTTCCTGAGTCTGAATACCAGTCTGGTAGTAGTCTGGTAGTTAGATGCAATATGGCCTTGTAAGTTGTGTGTATCCCTGTATATGTCCCTGCAAATGTCTCTACGTGACCTGTTCACCTTTGGTATTTGCACCCTTTTAAACATTACTATAAATTTCTTCATCTTGGACTCAGTAACAACCATAAAAGCCTGTTCTTTTGCCTGAAACCCTGGCCTAATACCTGTCACATTATAGTAAGTGCCTCTTAATGAGGACAGGTAATACACAAGATATAAAGCCGCTGTAGCTCGCAATTATCCCCAATCTGTTCAAAAGCTGGAGATGGAGGCATTTGCATTTGGTCGCCCATTTTATTCGCTCTGCAAAGCGTACAAATGAACACAATGTTCCTGTGGGGTTGAATTAAGTTTGAGATGTTTAAGTATCCCACAAAAAACACGAGTTATAGCCAAAATGATAAATTAAGTCTGATAAGAGTATTAAAAAGCTTCAATTCTCCGGTCACATAATGCTGAACTGAAAACTGCTGTTACCCAAAGATGCCCAAAATGCAAAAAAGATATAGCATTAGACTACTCTTGGATTTGTTTCATCACGTTTTATTGATCAAAAATACCTTGAAGAAAATAATCTGACCTCTAATTTGGCCTGGTGGAAAAGCAAGTAAGTGTTGAGCCATCCATCAAAAAAAGATCGAGAGATATTGGTCTTCTGCATTTGACCCATCCTTCATCCTGGAGACTCATTTCTAGATCCGGAAGTATTAGTTAAGACCTTGGCTGGAGGATTTTTACCTATTGTTTTGGTTTTTCAATACTTGGCCAGACTTTCTTGTGGCGAATGTAAGCTGTTGTCACAAAGAGAAGTACAGAATTCTCTCGAACTATACAACAATAATAAAAGGTGCATTCCAATCTTAAAAATGAATAAATAATGCATGGTTTGAAAATATATTTTATTACTTAGACAAACTTTATTGATCCACAAGGGAAATTGCTTGGACACAGTAGCTCACGCATTATAATAATAACAAAGAGCTAAATGTACTGCACTTAAAATACAAAACAATGGCCCTCTCATGCAGTTCACTAAAAACTGCTTAAATTCTCAGTTGTTTATCAGTTTATCAGAAAAAAAAAAACCACAACATTGATCTGAAGAGCACAGTTTTAACAGTGGACAGGGCAACCACAATCAGCTACACTTGACCCTGTGCCCAAAAACATTTCACATTAATGCAGTGTTCAGAGCCAGATGCCCTTCCATTTTTAAGTGTCAAAAAAATCCACCCACTAATGCTGTAAACAGTATTAGTCGCTCAAAATAGCCTTTTCATATTTCAGAAATTCAAGGCCATGTTGATCTTTTCATACATGTTTTATAAAGTTTGCATAGAAATAATTTGTCTTTTTCAGGGAAATTAGCTGATCAATTACCTTTTGTCACTGTAAATGCTCACAACTGTTTTCTGTGGCTTACAAACCATCTATAAGAGCTACATAATGACAAATGCATTAAAAGGAATGCTCAGAAGAATGGATTTCATAATTAGACAGAGATGCACAAGGAAATAATTGCAATCTTGTTATTGTTGAATTATCCACAAATAATGACAAAAATACTTTGCGCATTATTTCCTTTAATTAAAAACCTGACAATAAGAATGAACAATGTTATTTGAAATCCCTTAATTTACTCTTATTGTTGTTTTTACAATAAGCCCAGAGAATTCCCAAGGTTTTCACAAAGCCAAAATTTCATCATTACAGCATCGAAATGTTCAACTTGGGTTTCATTTTCCTCTCCGCTCTGGGTTTGGTTCAGGCTTTTGATAAAGTTTGGACTTAAATTTGTGGTTATTTAAGCCTGCCTCATATTGTGGAGCTGTGCTGGTTGGCTGTGTGCCCAGAAGCTGCAGAGCATCACTTATGGAGGGTCTTATGGGGGAGATATTTCAGCCACAAACACAGGCCGCTGGTGATAGCAGGATCAACTCAATGCAACTGATTTATAAGGTTACACTGGGGGCCACGATGAATGGGAACAGTGAACACAAGATACAGAATTATACTGTAAATCAAAAAGGAATTACAGTTGTTTTGGTAGCACTGTAAATAATGCTATACCTTTTACTATTACTGTGGTACTTTTTTAGCATCACACTATTTAGGACAGTGTTTAAGTGATAATGGGGACTTTAAGTATTTTGTAAAGTAGCTATTCACTGAGGCACAGTGAACTTTTCTGCTGGAGAATCCAACACCACAAAATTATATTGCTTTGACTTGAATGTTCCACAGTATGGTATTAAATCTTTAACATTAATTAAATTATGGCTGTTTTCATCGAAAATCATGCATTCTTACTGTGAGTGGGCCTGCTTTTCCACAGACATGACCTGTAACTTTGTTTCCATGGAGATGGATAAGTTTGATCCCATAGGGTGGAACATTCCAGGTAAAGCAGTTACATCTACATGGAGACAAGCAGCTGGCGGGTCATCCGACTGAAAAGTTCACCTTTAAGTCCACAGTACAATACAACTATTTACATTAACATATTAAACGGATTTGAGCATATGCTTGAATTTAGCTGTTTTATAAAAGTGGGAAGAGGAAAGTTATACTGTACAGTACATGAAACCATTAGTAGGCAATTAGTACATTACAGTAATGCAGTAGTACTGTAATAATAGCTTTTTAAACATTTCTTAGGTATATTTACCTGGACTACAACAACAAAACTGCTCACAAAACTTCTGTAAACCTTTCTTCTAGCAATGGATTTCAAAATGATGAAAAATTAGGACACAGTATTAGATCTTTGGAGTGGTTCTCAGAATGGTTTCTTTAACAGGGGACTGAATATCTACGTTTGAGCTCTGACTGTGAGTTTTGTTACAGGTGTAAATCAGGAGCCATTCTGTCTTTATATGTGTACCCTGTCGCCGTGGAGATCAGCTGCCACTCAAGTACATGCTAAAACCTACCTGTAAAGCCGACCTGTACACCAGCTCCTATACTGCTCCACACAGCAGCACACATCAGCCTCAGACACTGGGGATTTGCATGTGATTGTTGTCTCCTGCTCCACGGCGCCGGCACTTTATCTACTTTATGCTTGTTTAATGGCCCTTGGTGAAATGAACGCTGCTCTATGATAAACAAAGGACTTCATTATGCACATTCTGCACCGAGCCGAAGCATGGGGCTTATAAAAATATTTGTTTGCCGACGTATAGGATGTCAAAAGGTGTTTTTGTCCATAGCAGACTCCCCACAATCCTTCGATTTCACACGACTTTTCATAACACCAAACACAAACTAGATGAAGCCATATGATGATAGCTTAAACATTCAGCTCTAGGGAGAACACTTGTATTTATAGGCAAATCATCCAGCGCTAAAAGTGCATATCTCTCTCCAAATCAAAGAAATAGTAACCAAATATTCAGGCCAGACTCAGAGACTTTTAGCTGCTGATGCAGTGAAGAAAGCAGTTCGTTAATGTCAACCCTTTTAAAGTTCTTTTGAACACTAAATTACAGAAGATGTCTTGTACAGTGCAGAAGGATCAGTTTGTCATAATGAGAGCTTTGTGGGGATCTGAGATGGGAAGAATACAAGATATAAATCCACCGTGAACTTTATAGTGGCACAATTCAAACCCAAGTTTGTTCACTTACCACAGGAGGAAAGCAGGGAGGCTGTAACACTCTGACAGTGGGTCAACAGAGAACACCCCCTCTAGACAAGACTGTTTCTCTTTCTTATGATAGGCTATTGCTTTGAAGTAGAGCACTTGAGTACAGCTATTAAACTTTTTTATCGTCATGTACTTGTCTTAAAGGTCCAATATTACACTAAAATGGTTCTTGAGAGCTTTAAGCCATGTTATAATGTTGTAACCTCAGCAAAAACGTACCTGGAGTTGCGTTTTGTTTTATTCACACATGCTTGAGTAATTCTGCATTCTTAGTTTTTCTATCTCGAAAGCTCAAAATGCTTTGTTCCACCTTGTGATGTCATGAAGTGGTAGTTTTCAATTTAACATCTACCTTTTACTTTGAGTTCGGTAGAGATTGGCAATTCCAGGGCTAAAACTACCCAAATGGTTCTAGTGAAGGTAAAAGGAGTTTAAAAACACAGTGGAGCACTTCCTGTATTGCTGCATGACATCACAAGGTGGAATATTTTCTGTTTAAGAGAAGAATTCAGAATTGTAAGTTTAAACATGTGTTAATGGAATAAAACCCAACTCCAGGGATATTTTGGTGAGGAAACAACATTAGAACTTAGATCAGAAAATACCATAATATGGGCCCATTGATCTTTGTATAATTTAATAATTATTTGTAGATGCATCTTGACATCTTCTTTAGTAGGCTATATTTCTTCAAGGGGTCACACATAGTTGAATCCTCTCTTAACAGCTAGCCCTTAAGTGTAAGGCAATACAGTTATTAATTCATAAACTGTACAGTATACCTGTCTCTTGTGCAAGGTCATGAGAACACAGTTAGTACATGCAAATACAGTCTGTCATAGGAATTACACCCACAACCTCATCCAACATTTACCACTCTGCTCATGTGAACTCTATATAACACTGTGTCATTTTTAACTGTGCAATGTACTCTTGACTGACTGACTTTCACAGATTTGAAATATAATATAGAGAGTATAATATAGAGTCTGAGTCAGTGCAATATCAAATAACTGAATAACTTAAATAAATTACACCGGACTTTGTGCTGGCAGAAAGATAAAGGAAAAACTCCCCACATCTGTTGAAATATACTACCTTTATACAATTAAATCTAACGCATCACTGAAGCTTGAGTGCAAATTCAGACAGAATAATAAAGTGTCTGGATAATACTGTTATTTTTAAACCCAATGGAATATTTTATTTTTTCCTGACAGGTATATGAAGCATGGAATTACCTATCAACACTGCGCAGCAGAGATTTCAACATAAATTTTTTTAAATTAAAAAAATATAAATTAAATTAAATATCAAATTATAAATTAAATGTAGGGTCCAGTTACAATTACTCTTGAGCAATATTTTCCCCAACTACCTTTTAATACTACTACCACTTCTTTTCTCTATTCAAGTACATTTTTTTGAAGTAACTGTACTCTTACGTGAGTACAAATTTGCAAAACTTCAGAAATTTCCATAAATCCATAGTAAATCACATGGACATTGGCTTAAAGCACAGCATTACATTTCACAGGGTCAAAAAAACGTTTTACCGTGACTGCAGGGCTGCTACAATTTAAATGAAGCAACATTAAAAAGACATATGAAATACAGTGCAAGAGACTGTGTAAGTTCTGCATTTAAAGATGCACTGTGTAACTTTTTGGTTGGAGAGTAGAGTGTCAAATAGAGATATGATTGTGTTGGTTGGACTGTTCCACAATATGGCATTAAACTTTTATATCTCCATGATGACAAACAGGTGACAAGTTATAATTCAGATCTGAGAAGTGACCCTGCCTACAATAGAATGGCATGTGTTCAAGTTATTGTCTTATAACACATGTCATTTTTAATGCCATATTGGGGAACATTTCAAACTCAGCAATGCAGACAGCCCGATGGTAGCGCCGCAACCAGTAAAGTTGCACACGTTTTAATCTAAATTTTGGTGCAGACAACTGATGCTCCTAAGATTACTATCAGCGAGTCTCTTATTTCTTTATTCTTGTATGACATAGTCTCTGAGCTCTCCCTCTTGTGTATTCATTTTAGGTTCAATTCGCACTCTTTGGAGCGTTTGGGTGCTTTTTCAACAGTACTTTAGTTGGTCGATATCTTACTACTAGGTTCCGTGAACCATGTACTCAGCTCCAGCTTTTTCTACTCCTAGAGATTGTCCCCTATGCCCCCTTCACCGTGGCACAGGTTTTATTGGCACAGCCCAGAAAGCCATCTAAAACATTTTGTTAAATTTGCTCTCACAGCCAGTCTGGGTACATTTATTCCATTCTCATTTTCCCACCACAACATGTCTCCCTCCAACTTCCTGCGTCCTTTTTCATCCTGTTCTGGACAAACTCAAATTGCTTCTCTGACTCTCAACAATAAGAGGACCTGTGTGATTCTTTAAACCCGACTGGCCACCTGACTCCACTCCAAGGTGATATTAAAAAGAAACAAACCTGGGAAACAAGTGATGGGGGATTTGTCAACATTTATCTTTTATCTGAGGTCACAGATGTAATGTATTTGTTGAAAACGGATTTTATTTTATGGGTTCTCTCTTTCAGGAATTATTGCTATGTCCATGGAGTCACAAAGTCCTTTTTATTTACACTGATAAATATTTGTTTTCCTCTGGTGTTCCTGTTTGAACATCTAAAAAATGATATGATAATTCTTCACTCAGGATTTCAAGAAAGTCAAGTTAAAGGTGCACTATTGAGCCTTTTTAGAGAGTCAGCTATTTGCTTGTCTCCAACTTGTCTCCATGGAGTAATTGGTTTTCCTGAAATGTTTCACAATATTGCATTAAAATCATCTACAAAGAGAGAAGCCATCCAAAGTTACAGGTCAGATCTGTGGAGAGGCTACCACAGTAAGAATGAAAACACATGTACATGCCTATGTCCATCTGAGTTTTAAAAGGGTGCAAAGGCTATGCCCTTCCATTAAATGTTAGCATTAAACCTGCATTAAATGAGGGTACAAACACTTGTAAATTAAGTTATAATGCACCCTTTTGCCCATTTGTAGACCCAGGCTGGCACTCGTAACTGAATAAATGCAAAAATGCCATATGGTGGAACATTCCATGTAAAGCAAATACATTGAGACCAGCAGGTGCCTTCATAGTGCACGTTCAAGCTGCAGTTGCTAGTGTCAAAATTGTGTATTCTCAAAGAAAACGGTTAACATTCGGCAGTGGGTGCCAATTTACACATTTACATTTAATTTACACATATAGTTTGCCTTGTTTTGGTTATCTTGTTTTTAAAATGTAGTTTTATAGTTGCTGGTGGTAAACAGGTTGTGTACAAAGTATTATCAGTAAAGAATAAAAACAGTAAGCATTTCTGGAATTCATTTGCATGAATAGACAAAATGATAAAAATCCTCATTTGCAATCCTAAAATTGTAATAAAAATAAATGTCAGTAGTAGTCACACTACTTACTTAATCCATTAAAGTTGTTTTGTTCATTCTTCTTCTCATATAACAAGATAAATTTGTGCTCCGACAGTGAAAGGTAGAAATGAGTTCCACAATAAAGACAAAATGCAATTATGTATTTTGTTGGGCTGCTATTGCACACATGCACGCACATACACAGACATGTACACCCAAACACACGCACTTAAACACGCAGACACACATACACACACACTAAACTTGAAACTTAGTATTACAGTAAGAAGTGGGTAAAGTGTCTTGTTAAAATGCCTGATGGGAAAGACAGTGAGGATGTGTTAGCACTGTTAGCAAATACCACTGCTGGTGTCTGGTGTGTACCCTGCTGAAGGCCCATAGTAGCTGGGACACGCTCTAGAGTACAAAGCAGAGAAAAACAACATTTTGACTTCTATCTTCAAATAATGTCTACCTGAGTATTTTTCTACCAATTCTTTACCATCTCCAGACGTTTGAAAGCACTGAGGCATCACTCCCTAAATCATCTTCTCAACAAGTCTGCTGAGGTGTGGGAATGTGCGTTTGCATAAAGAGCGATATGATGCAGATTGGCGCTCCTGTCCCCCAGATAAAACGTCGAGAAAAAACAATGAGGCTCTTTGTATTCAGTGGGGCTGTATAAAGAGGACAGGAGAAGTGCTCTGGAGCCAGCCTGGATTCACAATCAGGTATGGCGGGTGTGGCATACGACACAGAGCAGATGGCGTCAAGAGGAATTCTGAAAAACCAAGCACTAAACTCATTAAGCCTGGCTTGTGGGTCAAGAGCTCTCTGCCAAGAACAGGACGAACCAAGCGCACTATGGGGAGGCTGATTTTAATTCTGTGTCTTAGTCAAGAACGCTTCCAACATGGCTCAAACAACACTTCATAAATGACTTTAATTACACTAGTACAAGTATTTGAGTACTCTGTTTGACATTTGCTATCATGGCGTTGCTGGTTGCTATAGTTTGCATAGCTCTCCACAGCAATGCCATTTGTACTAGAACATAATGCAAAAAAAGTCCACTGCTAATTAGTCCTGTACAGATGCCCACTGTGTCCATTATATTTATGCTTGGCCTCTATTTTTCATGCAGTGATGGCATTAGCACAATTAAGGGTATTTCGATTATATGTAATCAGAGGGTGTTATTATTAGCCATAGTTTTGAGTAATTTCCTCTAAATTAAGCAGGGCTGGACCTGGTTTGTACTTGGATGGGAGACCACTGGAAATATCAGGTGCCACAGTGGTAAAACTGTTGCTGTGTCTTTAGGCAAAAAACTTCACCCACACTGAATAATATGAGTGTGGTGTGTATGAGGGTTTGTGGAGGTTGGAGGATCAGATTGGCAGCCTTGCCTCTATCAGTCCACCCCAGGGCAACTGTGGCTACAATAGTAGTACAACCAGGCATAGAATAAATAAACAATGCACAAAATTGTAACGCAACTTTAAACATCTAGACAAGCAGTGTGTAAGACTAATGCATTATTACATAAAGCATGCAGGCAAGTATAGTCTCAGAGGCATGTAGTCCCATTAAGTTATGTACATATTTATGTAGAGCAACTCTTTGTTTTGCTTACATTCAGAATTTCCTTTAAAATAGTTTTGTTGTTCAGTTACATTTTCACAGTAACCTAGTTGTCTGTTCACTGTTTAGTTTATTTCCCATCACATTCAGCATGGACGAGGACGAGGCAGCTGAGTTTGTTCCACACAAATCCAAATGATAAATTACGTTTGAGCACCACTGCACTGTAATGTAATGTAAACACGTTTGAGTGCCACCTTCAGTTTAGAGAGCACTGTGGTAAAATTTATTTGCTTGCCTCCACGGAGATGATATTGCTTAATCTAGAATGTTCCACAGTAAGGCATTAAAATGGAGCTGGCATATGTTCAGCCTGGAAGACCTAACCTCGCTCCTGTCTACCTCACCACTTCTCCAGAGTTTAATCTCACTTCACTACTCCTTCCTACTGCTCCCCGCACCTCCTCTCCTTCCAATCAGCTCCCAGTCTGCCCTATTTAAACCCCCTTTACTATTGTTCTGCTACTTCAGTTTGTGCTGTGCCCCACCTCCTCCCTGGCACCCCGTCTTCTCTTCCTCTCATCATCCTTCACTCTCATCCTCCATTGTCCCCCTCACTCTCCTCGGCCTCACCTCAACCACCTCCAGTGTCCAGGCCCCAGGGAGAAGGCTTCTCCTAATCGTCATCTAATCGGCCACTACATTCATCGCATGTCTTCTGCCGGGGTCTGAGTTTCCAGGTTGAACTTGTATATCTCCATGGAGAATGGCAGGTGGCACCACAAGGTTACAAGTCAGATCTGTGGAAAGATGACCCCACTCACAGTAAGAATGCATGCTTTTCAAGACTTTTTGAACAATATAAACAACCATAGTGAAATAAATGCTAGATGTTTAATGCCACACTGTGGAACATTCCATGCAAAGCAATAGCATATCCATGGAGACAACCAGAAATGATAGCCAGTGCATTTTTAAAAGATGTAGAGCCCGATTTCAAAAGCTACAATCAGAAAGCAATATTTTCTAAAATTTTAAAAGACTTTGAACACTGCTGTGCAAGCTGTCACTAAACTTGAATAAATCCTCTTTGTATTGGCAGTGAATTCACAGTGTTCCTGTGAGTATTTTATCCAAAACACTTTTTTGCCGCCCCTCGGTTCAGGTCTGATCCATGCTCTCCACTATTCCCTTACCTCCTGCGTCCATCTGTCACTGTGGGGTCCTCTCTGCCAAATCGGTCTCAAGAGTAGAGCCCTTCAGAATAAAAAACAACTCTGAAAAGTATGAACATAATGTGGATGCAAGGAACTAGACTATTGCAGATACATAGATTTACATTTATGTGAATTTATTTTGCACATTTTTGTACCGACAACAACAAATCATTTCAGTCATGTTAAAAATCAAACACAGAAATTGTAGAAATGTCTAAAAGTCTAAACAGAAACTTTATTAGTTTGGTTAGAAAAGTGTACTGGAACCAAGCTGTTGTGTTCAATCTGTGCTCTTCATCTTGATAATAAAGCAGCCAACTTTCACATTACTCTCTCCTGACTGTCTGCTCACTGTGTGATTGCTCTTTTTGAAGATTACACAACTGATACTTGCACTTTTGTTTCAAACATGTCCACTTGTACTTGATGTGATCCGAGAGCTGAATCATTGTTCTATTTTTCAATTTTTGCTTGTGAGACTATCACCAATGTAATGAAAATTAAAAGTGCTGTAGGCCTACCTAATTTTTACTGTCTTAAAAAGTGAAAACAGCAATCCACATGTATAGCTCACTGGGATGTACTTTTTCAGAGGCTAGAGCAGAGTTTACTGTCATGGTAATGCATTAATATGCTAACGGTGCATTTTGTTTCACAGCGAAAGCAATTCTTTTTTTCAATTCAGTTTATTTTTGTGCAGCCCAAAATTACAGCAGCTGTGTCCTTGCAGGGCTTCACAAAATTGCTGATTTAACCAACAGAGAGTTTGACAATCAAACCAATAAACATCCATTGGTCAATAAAACACAAGCAGATTAACCAACATTAAACGGTTGTCTGAAGTCCTTTTTCTCTTGGTTTCACAATTACTGTACATGTAGAACTTCCATGAGATAATAAGGTCATATCATTATTACGGCGTTATCAGATAATCCTCTGTACTGTCTCAAAAATATGGTGGGCATCATTTGTTGCTGTTTTTTTTTTTTTTATAAATCAAAACTTTAAGACCAGTCGATTACTTAGTAGTCTGTGCAATGAACAAGAAACATCGCTGAGGCAATCTGGTAACTTTATTTAATTGTTGCAGTATGGAATATATTCCAGATCCAAGTAATCCAAGTATAAACTACAAATTAATGCACTACAGCTCCTTGTAGTCACTCAGTTGTTACCTTGTCTTCCATTGAAACTCACTGAAGATCCTGGTGCAATATTTGTTAATGTAACAGCAAAAGCAGATATTCTGAAGCTTTTTTGACCGAATAGATGTTATTACACTGTGCATCTGTCTCTCAAGAGCCACCCAGCTTCACACAGTGCATTTGAACAAAACAAACAGTGAAGCCATAACACTAGAAGACGCCATTTGAACATAATTTACTACTCATTCTGTCACTTCCATATCGCCATGTGCAGTTGTGCTCTCACTTTTTATTTCCAACATTTCATGCATTTTTATATTCGCCCTCCAGCCAACAGAGCAGTGCATTCTGGGACAACAAGCGTGCCATGTTTGGGTCTATGATTATTACAAGGCATGAATAACCGCTGTTAAATGGCGCAGGGAAACTCCGGGCGGAATTCAAGTTTGTGAGAGAAGTCCATGACCTTTGCCAATGCGTTTAGGTCCAACGGGCCTGGGAACACTTAGAACTGTTATTGTCCCACAGATACAAACTGGAGTTGATTAGAAATTCCTCTTTAAATCCCTGTGCGTTATCGTGAATGGGTCCCTTTTCCTTATCACCCTGCTCCAGCCCCCTCCATAAATATTTACCCATGGAGTAGAGCCCGCCGAGAATACTAACTGCACACTCCGGGGTAGTGCGTCGGGTATTCGCCTTTGGATTAAGAGTACATAAATTAAGTCAGCACCTGTTTGTGTTTGAATTGATTGTATTATAAATGTTTTATTTTGTCAGTCTGAAAAGCTCCTACCGAAGTCCCATCTGTGCTCTGTGGCACCTCTGTGTCGCAAGAGAGGAGCAGTCACTGGGGGAAATCATGAGAGAAATAAACTTTTACACACTTTTACAAAGTTGCATCATATTTGGCAATGTTTCATATTTTTGGTGGCATTTTAAAGCACAATGTAATGTTATTTCTTTGCCTGTAATGTTCCACGGTAGGGCATTAAACAGATCTGCCTTGCATTTATTCAGTTGCAGGTGTTTTATAACTCAAAAATATCTTGAAAAACATGAATTCTTACTATGCACTGGCTTGCTTCTCCATAGATCTGACCATTAACTTGTCTCCATTGTGATAACCAAGTTTATTTCCATACTGTGAAATAATCAAGGCAAAACGGTAACATCTCCAAGGAGGCAAGCTGGTGGCGGACCCTCCACCAGAAAAGTTACACAGTGCACCTTTAACTACACTTTAATTAGCCTTAATAAAGCTTGAACAAAAAACTAATTTATGGTGAACAAATTGTGTAGCTCTTCTGGTGGAGTGTCCGACAAATGCTTTTCTCCATGTAGATGTTATTGCTTTGTCAGAAATGTTCCACAGTATGGTATTAAACCGTTCTATCATGGAGACCAAACCAGGCCAAGATACGGGTCAGATCTGTGAAGAGGCAACCTCGCTCACAGTCAGAACCTGTTTTGGGTGTTTTTAGCAATAAAACCACCTGTAATTGAATAAATGTAAGGTAGAGCTGTTTAATGTCCTACTGTGAAACCTTCCAGGCAGAGGAGTGACATATCCATAGAAACAGGCAGATGATGGACCTCCAACCAAAAGGTTACATAGTGCAGCTTTAAGAATGATTCAAGCTTACTATTTATTCTTACTCAATACTAACTCCTAACCCCTTAATGTACTCCCTAAATCATTCTTAATAAACAATTTGTTCATTATCATTTAAGTCTTTGTTCATAGTGTAAACTAATTAAGATGTAAATATAAGTGTTACCACTATTGTGGGGTATATCATTTATCCAAGGTTATTGCTTTGCTTTTGCATCTGATCATTAACTATGGAAAATATTACATTTCTACTTCCACCAGTAACCCAGAGAGGTATTAAGTGCTTGAGATTGTAACTTCTTGTTAATTACAAATAGTAGGGAGCCTATTATGTGTAACCACGCAACATCACTCAAGGGTCATTTTCATCGGCTCACCTCTAAGCCTCAGCTCCAGGAGAAATCCAACACAGCATATTGGTTTTTAGCTGACACATTTCATGAAATGTTCATTTATTTCCACAAATACAATTTTTAATTTAAGGGAGAGCCTGAAAAAGTCAAAACTGTTCATTTAGTCTGTGTCTGGGTAGCATCTTACAGGTTTACAATACAAACGTTGGAATATTCTTTTTTGTTATCTCAGGCATAAAACTAACAGTAATCAAAAGTAATCAAAAACATTTTCTGTTTGTAAAAGTTTTCAAAAGCACATTTTGTTCAGTACCATTAACATCTTTTCCACACAGTCACCATTTAAGAGGATCTGGCCCTAAAGGAGTCATAATTCTTGTAACTGAAGCAAGAAGCAGCCCAAAGTGAGGAATTAGAAATTACAAGAAACAGATATGACATTAGCTGGTGTTTGGTAATGACAATGAGGAGTTAAACAGCTCTTTTTTATGCAGCAGACAGACAGCGCCATATGTTTACACTATTCACTCCCCTTAGAGAGGGAGCGTTATCTCCCACAGACATGTAAAGGAGAGAAAATGGGGCGGAGATGCACATTAAAAGCACATCATGCCACACTTGATAGAACTAGTCTGAGGTTAATTGGAAGTAGCTCTGAGCCTGCAGCCAATGGCAGCGCTGTCTGTTTCCTGGTCCTTCTCTGATTCACTTTCTGCACAGAATCTATCAGCTCACCATGTACAACCAATCCCCTCAGCCAACACGACCCAGCCCTGTTTTCACCCAGACACTTCCATTTAGATTTTGTCAAGATACGCTCATCACATGATATGTATTGTTTCAGATTGATGCTAGGAGAGGTCCTTGTTTTTTTTTTCCAGTATCTTCATAATCTTTTTGTTAAAACTCCAAACTTACCTCCTCCTTCTCCAGAGATAAGAGTGGTACTCGCAAACAGGGTTTACAGGTTCAGATAATTTCACTCACTGTGTTTCTTGCTAAGTGCAAGAGCAGAATGGAGAAAGTAGTGAGTAGCCAGGTGTGTGGATTTCTGAGGTCAAAATGTAAACTTGGGGTGAGTTCACACTTGCTCTTAACTGCTCCTGGTTTGAGTCCAGGTCTCATTAATGTTCAGTTTCAGCTTTAGTTCCTTTAGTTTAGTGCTAATTTTTGTGTTGTGTATATTCAACCAAGCTGTACTCATTTGTAGATGTGTGCAGGTGCATGAATGACGCGTGTGTGATGAAGGATTGTCTGCATTTCAAGAGTGGAAGTGAGTCCATGTCTCAGAGGTCAAGAGGAAGAGAGTTCCACAATTATTATGCTGATTGTTGTTGTTCTATGGGGCCAGTGACGTTGTTGTTGAATGGGGTGATGTAGTGGCTGCTTTGCCTGACAAATCTAGAATGATATCTCGCTATATCTTTTTATACAGAGCCATATTAATCACGTCCTTTGTGGCATCTAGACCAAACGTGATTGTGCAATCAGAGTTTTTTTTTCAGTTGCATGTGAAACGAAGGAGCTTATTGGTCACCTATTGTTTACCAACAAAATTTTACATTTGTCTCTCACCCAATTATCAGGGTTTAGTGCTTCGCAAATTGATTTGTCAGTTCCTTGTCCCTTTTCCTTCTAAGCTGCCATATTGTTTTGATAAGGAATATCCATGTCAATACTTTACAAAGACCCACATCTTCATAAAGTATTGAAGGAGTGTGTAGTCTGAAGTCTGAAGTGACAGTGGGTGGTGATGCAGACTCCATAGATCTGGAAAAGCTTCATGTGTAATTTTGGGGAACATGAGTGAGTATCAGAAGTCTGTGGTTTGAATGTGATGGGGGGGTGAGTGATGTTTAATGTGATTGTAATGTATTAGACCAGATTAGTGTGTGAATTTGGGGGAGGACGAACTGAAGGATCAACTAAAGTCTTGAGCCAGGAGGCCAAGACTTTGCTCAGGATTTCAGAATTTTGGTTTTGAGATGGAACATGGCTCTGGACTTCTCTCTTGATGACTTCACCATTCATGAGAATTTGGACTTCTGCCTGGATCTTTACCAGGACTCCCTCATGGACTTTCTCCTTGGACTCTTCATGGACATTCTCCTGGGCCTCTTGATGGACATTCTCCTGGGCCTCTTGATGGACATTCTCCTGGGCCTCTTGATGGACATTCTCCTGGGCCTCTTGATGGACATTCTCCTGGGCCTCTTGATGGACATTGTTTTGGGCCTCTTGATGCACATTGTTTTGGGCCTGGTCATGGACATAGATCTGGGTCCAGATCTATGTCCATGACCAGGACATAGCATGGACATGCTCCTCAAGCATGTCCATGCTATGTCCTGGTACTTTTCTTTTGGCCTTTTTAATGTACTTCTCCTCTGAGCAGTAGAGTCTGGGTCTTTGTGTGTCTATACTCTTTGCTTTTAGTCACACTCTTTTTCAGATCACTGCAAAATAAAAACAGTAGAATCAACTTGTTGTGTTGTTGTAAAAAAAATCACAGCATCATAATTTGTCATGGAAGCAAATAGTCTATTATCTGTGTATGTTTTAAATAAAGAGCTGAAAATACCTGAACAGTGACCTGTGATCTGCTGCTGCTGTGCTTGTGTCCAGTGTCTCCTGGACTTTCTGTTTGAGTAGTTTCCGTATTTTTTCCCAGGAATGTCCTCTTGGCTTTTTTCAAGATTCTTCTTCTTAGCAGAAGACTTTGGATCTTGGTATGACTGGACTCTTGATTTTCAGTTGGACTGTTCAAGGTCTGAGCTGATGCTGCTGTGTTTGTGTCCAGTCTCTTCTGAATTCTCTGGTAACCTGAAGGACTGAAAATGCTAAAGTCCAGCTCCCCTGTCCCCCTCAGGACTCTCCTCCTCTTAGTCTCTGGGAGGACTCTGTCCAGAGCAGAGTGTCTTTTCCTCTTCTCGCCCCTCTTTTCACTCACTCTGGGACGTTTTGCCGGTGTAGGACCACAGTCGGGATCAGGGGTCATCCAGTGTGGCTGCTGTCTCTTCTGCCCTCTCCTCTCCACATGGATATGCTGATGTTTGGCTGGGGTAGGAGCACACTCTGGGTCAGGGGGTCATCTAGTTGAGACCAGGGCATTTGGTGCTCTGACTGAAGATCCTGCTCCAGTTTGTGGATGGAGACACACTGTTGGGGACAGTTGTCCTGAAGGACCAGAACGGACTAGATCCACTCTTTGTTTTCAAGGTTAATTTACATTTATCTGCGTGTTGTGGACTGGCCTTACCTTGTACTTCTTCAGTTGGGCTGGGTTGTCACAGTGAAGGGCCCAGCTCTGATCAAATACACAGGCTGTTGGAAGAGGGTAGTTGTCAGTCTTGTGTCAAGGATAAAATACACAAGAGCTAATTGATGTAACAACAATTAATTGATCAACAAAAAAAACAAAAAAAAAACAACTATGGACACTAGACTCATGTACAGTACAGATCATATTTCCAAGCGAGAGCTCACACTGTGCTGTGGGCAGGTCTCACCTTGTACTCCCTCAGTGGGGGCAGTATTTAATGCCACTCGATCATAACCTGATTAAGTTTTGTTGCGATTTGTTTAAAGTTTTTCTCAGAACAGTGTGAAACTGTCTGAAACTGTCAGGACAAATGCAATATGCTGCTGGTCACTTTCAGTACAAAGTTAGTTCTGCTCAACTCTCTAGAACACTGGCCACCAGGGGTCAGCAGTTTCCTAATGACGGACTGTAAAACATGCAAACGGATATTATTTGCATGTCCTATCATTAATGTCATTAAGATATCATTAAGTTTGTTGCCAGATTTTAGTTTAATTTATTTTTCATTTGTATTTATTTGTTTTATTTTTGTATTTTTTTATTATTAAATTCATAGTTCTAATAAACAGTCACTACCCTAAAGTAAATGTGTTTAAATCCAATATTTATTTAAATGTTACTGGTAAAATAAATATATTCTGATGAACAAATTAATTACAAAAATGATTTCACATGTGAAGATGTTTAGTTTTGTTTTAGCTCTTAAGAATATGATTCACTCAGAAAGCAAATTCTCTGTCAGCTTCTGGGCTGCCAGATCCTTTTAAATAAAACCAGTTGGAAATAAACCCCATTTGGCTTTCTATGATATGATGAATCCTCAGTATGTGACAGCTAAAACTTCCTTGTCAAAGCCTGATTTAGTCAGATCTCAGAAGCTAAGCAAGGGTTAGAACTTGGATGGCAGTGGTAAAAGTGGTGTGTGTATGGTGTTTGTAACAGTGGAGTGTTGGTGGTGGTCAGAAGGGCAATGGCATTATTATTATTACTTTTAGACATTAAAGTTAAGCATTTAATCAGAAACTATTCAAAAATACATTCAATTATTTGATGAAAATTTTAGCCAAATTCTGAGTGTATTTTTACTATATCCCACTAGGCCCTACGTACAGCTGTGTGATGGACGAGCACACGTAAATTGTTGTACATGCTGAGCTGACATTTTGTGTTGATAAATAGAATGACTTTTCTAAATGTCAAAACTCCATGTAATCCTTTTAAAACAAATTTGGTTATTTTTACACACGGCTGATTTACACGTTGATTCTGGCCAATGGATGGTCCTCTCTTTCTGAAACCGTTAGTTGTTTTATACAGTTTTATATAAAGTTCATTCAAGCTTTGTATAAACATTCCCATTTGCCATCCCAGCCCAAAATTCAATTTGAGATTTTTGTCATAATCCTCAGAGTAGAAGTAATCCCTTTCAAAGTCAAAACAACAGACCATTGCTTAATCCATACGTTACAAATGAGAGGAGACAACTTCAGTGGTATTGTTCTGCATTGCCTAAGACTTTCATCACCTTTTTGTATTGGACAAAAAGAGACACTGTTGAATATCCCCCTAAATGAACCACTTTGCAGTTCTGACTTGCACCACAGAATAACATAAAGACGGGATTAGCATTTCACTTATAGCCTTGGGCAGGAAGAGCTTGTATGGAAAGTGAAGCGAGTGGCACAGGTGCTTGGCTAATTGAACAGTGCAGAGGAAATGTACGAATAGGCTTCAACTAAAGACAATCCCAGCCATCTGGAGTCTTTTCACAAACTGTGTGAGGAGGAGGAGGACTGATGAGGAAGGCCAGGAGAACTTAAAGAGAAACTATACATTAGATGACTGGATCAGACTTTTACCATGAAATTAATGCACAAAAATAGGTTTACATGTGATAATGCCAGATCTGCGACAGTCTGGCTTTAAACAAGAAGTGATTGAGGAGATGATGAAGACATGAAGAGCACAGAAAGTGGGCATAAGACTGGCAAAATGCAGAAATATGTGAAGTAGGAGTTGAGCGACAACCTCAAACAACAGTGAGAAAGAGCCCTGGTGTGTCTAATTAGAGTCTGCAAACTTTAACTCTGTTGCAAGTCACATATACATTTTTATAAAAGCTGCATGATATTCTTTTAAGATGAAATAACAAGGTGACTGCAACAAAAGTAGTCAAAGATATAAGATACTAGAACTGTCAATAAAGGTATTAAAAATATTTTCAGTTTGCACGTTCTCCCCATGTTTCTTAAAGGTGCATTGTGTAACATTTCTGGTGGAGGGTCCATCAGATGCTTTTCTCTGTGGAGTTGTTATTACTTTGCCCTTTCTATCTTCATGGAGACCAAACCTGACCAAGTTACAGATCAAATCTGTGGAGAGGTAACCCTGCTCACAGTCAGAATGCCTGTTATTCTAGGGATTTTTGAGCAATAAAACCACCTGTAATTGAATATATGTAAGGTAGAGCTGTTTAATGTGGAACATTCCAGGCAGAGCAATGACATATCCATAGACACAAGCAGGTCACGGACTCCCAATCAAAGAGTTACATAGTGCACCTTTAAAGTTCCCTTTTAACCATACACAGTAGGTTACTCCAAGATATTGACTGAGGCCCTGACTTCCCTGTTAGGTGCACTAACATTTCTCTTGGAGGGTCCGTCACGTGCTTGTCTCCATGGAGATGTTATTGCTTTGGCTATGTTATAAAGTTATAAATGGCTCCAGGTTTTTGTTGAAATAGTTAATTTGTAACTACTGAGTGTAGATAAACCTTCTCAGTAAAGCTTCTTTCATGTAACCTGCACTCTTGGATAGATGGAGACTCATGGTTATACTTTAGTGCTGGTTGTCTTGAAAAATACTGTTTTTTCTTGACAGAACTTTGGAGGGATTTAGAGTAATCAAGAAAACACAGATTCTGACAGTTCTTGCTTTTATTTATATACTTGATGAAAACATTTACATTTTATACTGCCCTCAGCATCTTCTTTTCTCAAACCAACTAATATCATGTCTTTTTTTTTACAACATCCATAAATCTCCTCTTTGGTCTTCCTCTGGACCCTGGTGCATCCTGGTATAGGCCAAAATGGAGCGCAACAGTGATCACCCACCCCCCGGTTATGGAACTAAACTTCATTCATTCATTTTTCCCATAAATGTTTTGCCAAATCTTGCAGTTTAAATGTGCTTTTTGGCCTTAAATTCACTCATTGAATAAGCATTTGCATCCTTTCTCATTATAGGGCTATTTATTTGCTTACCATTCATCACTGTTATTTGAAAATATATTATGCCTTTTTCTGGTATAGTATTGAACTAGATAATTATTTTACTTTCATTCTCTGTAAACTGCAATGTTCATCCAAAATGGTTGAATTGACTTCCTGTTCAAATCTGTAGCTGCAACAGGAATGTCACCAGCAAGCAGCAGATGTGAAATTAGGTGTTTGTTTTTCTGAAACATGCCTAAACAACATTTTTGAATCCTATGTGTATGCCTTGATGTCATAATTATTCAATACTCAAAATTAAAAAAGTAAACTAAAAGTGCAAGCTAAGATTATTCCTACAACTCTACAAACTAACAAGTTCTGTTCAGTTTCAGCTTCCACCTGTCTGTCCAATCTATACCACAGCCTTCTAAACTTCCCTATATGTGCTTATCTGGGAATAATGCTGTGAACCTGCTGTATACACGCAGGTTAAGGGGCAGCCGTGGGGAATTCATTATCCTTGAAGCTTGGGTGAAGACAAGAGACCTTCAGATATGGCCGCCAACGTGCTTCCTGTTCACCTCCAGCTCTCCCTATCTCCTCCAACAGCTCTGATGAATAGGAGCGATGTGATTGGGAACGCAGGGAGCACCGCAGCCTTAGTCGCGAAGATGGAGAGGAAGAACAAAGAAGGGCCTCTTTTGGAGCAGACAGAATCTATTAGGCGGTCCACTCAGTAAGGACACTTGGTTAAAAAAGTGTAACTGTGTGTTTGAAATGCACTTTGTAACTTCACAAAATAATCATGCAATTGGTGGACATTCAGGTTAACTTGTTGTATGTATTTTTATGTCTTTTTTCCTCTGCAGAATCAGTTTTTGCTAAATGATTAATGTTTGAAATTATCAACTTGTTTGTGGGAACAGATTTACTATAACTAATAATATTATGAAGCTACTTTTTTCAGGTGGCAAAACATAAGAAGCATTTTGTGTTCTCTCTGTTTACTCAACTTAATCATGTAACAAGCTAATCCGCTAGCTACTGCTAACCATGAACGTATCAAAAGATCTGCACATTGGTCAGTCGACATAGAGGGTCAAAGGAATCTGTTATCCTGAGCCCTAGGGTTTTATGGGCCCTGAATTGAACCATCTTCCTGTTATTTTTATTAAAGGGGAGCCTTCCCGCCCTGGGCCCCCAACCTTCGCCAACCTTTCCAAATGGTTTCACCTCCCTGGGGGCGCATTGTGCTCTGGCAGGTTGCCCCAGTGGCATCAAAGTGGAAGACATGCAGAGGACAAATTTCCCTTCAGGGACAATAAAGGTGCACTTTGTAACTTTTCTGGAGGAGGGTCTGCACCTGCTTGTCATGGAGATGTTATTACTTTGCCTGAAATCTTCCACAATATGGCATTAGATTTCTCTATCTGCCTGCGTGTGGTGCCATCGCCAGATCAAGTTACAGGTTTGATCTATGGAGAGGCAGCCCTGGTCACCATAAAAATGCCTGTTTTTCAAGGCATGTTTTAGCAATAAAAACACATGTGGAATAAAAGGAAAAAAAAAAAAGTTTACCAGTATGAAATATGAAGGCTCACATTTTGTGCTGGTGCATGTGGTTTACCACGTTTTTCACACTTTCAGTATCACATTCGTATCCCCCTCTCTGTCCCTGCAGAAAAAGAATTTGGAGGAACAATGAAGAATACAGGTTATACTTTTCCCTCTGTATTCATGAGAATATTTTACCCCTGCTCTATTATTATTATTAGATTCCTCATAGGATTTGCATTTTATGAAAATTTATCAATGATACAATACAATAACACAAGCCAAATATCTGGCAGCCCATGATGAGATTCACAGAGAATCAAAGACAAGGTTGGCAGTGTGTCACCTGGCGAAATGGAGCGACAGCAGTTTAATAAGTCTGAACAAAAGCCCTCCCCATCACAGTCAAAGCCTTAATTACGGAAACGATGGGAAACCGAGGCCACCCTGTATCACCGTGGCAACCTTGATTCAATCATAGGTACCGCGAAGAAGAGGATGACAAAGAGATTTTCAGGGCAACTAGAAGGACCAAAAAATGAGTGAGAAAACTCAAAGCAGCATGCAAATGGTCATTTTAATATGTACCCAAATTATGATGGTACTGAATCCATATAATTCATGAACCAATCATACAATATATATTGTTATTAAACATGTTCAAGTTCAAATCATCCTCAGAATGGAAAGTGATTTTAAATGAGGTACTGGTCATGTGCTGGGATGAGGAGGGATGATACTGCAAAGGAAAGGAAAGAAATCCAAGTGAACATTTATGAAGAATTATTTGTGATGCAAGATTTGATTTTGAAATTATCTCTCTCTCTACGTATGTTGCACAATCGTCAGCGTATTTCACATAATATCCTTGTTTTGTAGAATACAAGATGAACATTTAGTTTATCTTCTTGAATAGTTCAGATGTGCTGTGGTTGGATTTGTTGATTGCCGTACACTTTCAAATAGTCATTCAAGTGTCCAGTGAGTTTTATTTTTATTTTTAATTTGTGATGGGACAAAATTTCATGCCACAAGATTTTGCAAGATAAAATTGCCACAAGATTGTGCACACATGTGGAAACTGATCTTTGTGAGACATCCTTTTACAAGGAAGGTTAAAACAGTTAAGGGTTAAAGGTTAAATTGTGCAGTATAATTGTGAACTGCACAGTTTTGTTATTAGGCCTACGTATTCCATCCAAATCCCATCCTGTCTCCATTGGGTCTCTTGCCTTGTGGGAATTGTTTCTTGACCCATCCCTATTAATAACAAATCTTCAACAACAGTAAATCCTTGTTACAACAAAGATCTGCAGACATTTTTGAAAACTTTGAAATAGATGGGCTCCAGCAGCACACAGCATTGGCCACAGTTATGCCTAAAGTGGCCCAAGAGAGAAGGAAATTAAATTGGGAACAGGAATATTCAGTGTTTCAACCAAGCTGCTTCTGGCTAATTTCAACAACATGTCTTCATAGATGCTAGAAGTTCTAATTAGCATTGTATATAAGTGCACACCAAGACTCTGTGCTAATTTGCTGTTGTTTGTGTGGGAAGTGGCAAGAGAAGATTCACTGATGAGACTGTTACCTTATATGAGGAGCAGTGTGCACATCCTAATCATCTGTAAAGCTCACCACAAACACACAAAGCCCCACACAAACACAAACAATTATTGCGTTAATAAAAAAGAATATACAGTGTAGAGAGTGCTGGCACATATGCATATATGCATAATGTATAATGTATAGAAGTTCACCACCCACAGCAATGCCACAGGAATCAACAGCTGCAAAAACATTACTGAATCTTCTCATATTGTTTTGTAATCTTTGCTGGAATAATTATCTTTGACTCTTGTGAATTACTTTACATTAAGAGATACTGTTGTATTTACAAATCAGGCACCAGATGGCTTAAGCATAATACCCAATGAAACAATATATGCCCAATGTGTAAAATATTTTCAAACTCGTGTGGCCATAGTGGTTACTTTATCATTTCATGAAAAACGAGTGTGCCCCCTATGGACTAATATAATGTAATGGCTTTACAGGCTTATTTTAGCCTCTAAAGCACCACACTGCACTCATTATTCATTCACGCCATACTCAGTGGTGGCAAACTTCTATAGCCACAGCTGCCCTGTTATATATACTGACAGAAGTAATCTGTGCCATCACCACATCCCTCATGCACACACCACATTCATACTAGGTGTCTTGCCTAAGGACACAAAGACAGAACTTGACCTTTCGGTATGGGGGACCACAGCTCTAACCACTGAGCCATTTGCACCCCACTTGAGGACCACTTAAAATATAAGAATTTACCATGTTAGTCAGTGATGCAATTCATACAGAATTCTGTCCAGTTTCAGTATTTTACTGTAAGAACACGACAGTGTGTGACTAAGTGTTGTTATTTATGACTAAGAACTGTGTGTACACCACTTAGTTGTTTGATAAACGGCATACACGATTCAGAAGACAAATTGCACGTCTTATGTCCCCAAAAAACCCTGTTCATCTGAAAAACTGCTTCAAAACCACCTTGTCTTTAAAGGAGAGGATTTTGAATATGCTCTGGCAGAATCTTTAAAACAACAATGCTGCCCTCTAGTGGAGACAATAAAATATTACTTGACTATGTTTAAGAGTAGTAAATATCTTAGCATCTCAAATGTATACTGTACGTCCAAGAGACGCATTGTTCTGCACAATATTTCTTAAAACGTGAGGCATTGTAATGTAAAACTGTAATAATCACTAAATTGAAAGAGCAAAGGTAAAATTTCTGAAACACTTTATTTTCTTAAATACCACTTGACATTAGAACAGTCACATACAGAAGAGGAGACATTCTGGTCCTTTGCACTCTGCTCTCTAAGGTAAAGTTCAGGCTATGCTTACACACAATTTATGCTGCAATTCAATATGAGGTATTACATATAGACATCCGCATAAATAATTATGGTCATATATATTAAAATGCCCACAAAATATTAGTCGTAATAATAATAATAATAATAATAATAATAATAATAATAATAATAATAATAAATTGGTGTCTTTTGAGTGCAGCAACATATCAAGAAAACTCAGGTTCAAACCAGTTTCAAGTGAATTGAACCCAAAGTCATTCCCTCATTTTCATTGTAAAAAAAAAAAAAAAAAAAGCCAAAATGGGGAAAAATAAGATTACTAAAAGCAAAACGAGTGTGTAAACATAGTCAGCTACAGATATCCAGTGTTTCAGGCAGTGTAAGATGTTTATAGGATTCAAATATATAGTCAGTAGTGTAAATACGCAAATGTCAAGTCCGAAAATCAGTATCATCCTCAATCATTATCCAGAAGTACCATCACTGAAACAAATACAGATTCATTGGCACAATGAACATCATGTTAAACAAAGGGTTAAATATAAATAATATCGGACATTTCGTATATAGCCCAATGTCACATTTTGGAGAGCATAAAACAACAAAAAGAAGTGCACCAGGTGAAAAGTAGTCTGCATTACTGTTTTTGGATAGCAACACCATCAACACTCCAAGTGCTGCCTGACTGTAAATAAATAAAAAGATAACTACTTATATACAAGGTAAGAAATAAGTGCAAAGCTACATCAGTTCCCACAGTACATCTACAGTAATACAACATGCGAAGAGGCACACATTTTTATCAGACAGAAAGAAACCTACAACTAACACTGACTTTGACTGTCAAATCAGACTAACCAAATTTAAAAGCCAACAATGTAAATCTAGTGTTTATGTGTTGGAAATGAACTGCAAATCTGAAAAATAAAAAGACTGCGTTGAATAAAAATGACAAAAGGCTTCAGTGCTAAATTATCAAGAATTATTTGAGGTGCAAGATTTGATTTTTAAATAATCTCTCTCTACGTATGTGGCACAATCATCTGCGTGTTTCACATAATATCCTTGTTTTGTAGAATACAAGATGTGCTGTATAAAGGTGAAATATAATATAATATAAGATAGGTACTGTATAGTCTCAATGCGACAATTTAATTTAGAAATACAAAAAAAAACACAAACCATGTCGTCAATGAGAATATGTATACTGTTTTTGTCATCTTGAATTATAAAGTTAAACGCTGAAATGTGCATGATAGACTTTCTGTCACCACATAAAAATCCTCTTACAAAACCTTCACTTATTTTTTGTTTTGTTTTGGCAGAACACATTATATTTCATTACAGTCATATGTAAGGAGGCCATATTATGCTTTATCAGGCTTAAAAAACAGACATGTGTGGAAACCATTTTGGGGCAGTCTGTTTTCCTCTGAGACTGATGAGAGATTGATGATTTTTAGTACAACTATTAGCTATGTGACACTAACAGATAAATACAGTTATTGAGATGCCTACAGCCAATTCTCTGTCAGTAAAGGCAAGTGGTTTGAGTTCAGAGTTTTGAGGAAGACATACAGTGTATATGTGTTTGTATTAAATGGCAGTGACTATGTATTATGTTCAAAAAATTCATTTTCAAAACCACTTCTTTCTTATTTTTTGGTCATATTGCCCTAGATCCAGTAAATGAGCTTACTGTTTGTAGTATTTACAACTGCTGGAGAGTCCCATGGTGTTTAAATAAAAAATGTTAAAGATTAAGGTAAATATTCCTGGTTGCAGTCAAGATGAACCTTCTGCAAACAGGACTTCTCAAGCATGTGTGGATAAAAGTAAAACATAAACATACAAAAAGTCAATAGGCTGGTATTTGTGTTCCTAGTCTTGCCTGTCATGAATTAATATCGTTAGTCATTATTGTCAGCTTATGGTTCAATAAAAGATGCATGGAACAATACTTTTTGGGTTCAATATACAGTATATATAGTGGGTACTTGTGGGTACATGTTAATCTATGTTTGTTGTATTTGTTCAATCAAGTAAACTATAAATGAAGTGCTAAAAAAGCAAGGGTTTCTTGTTGAGTGAAAATGCCTAATTTAGCATAATATGGAATCTTTAAAGGTGCACTATGCAACTTTTCTGGTGGTGGGTTCACTACCTTCTTGTTTCCTTGGAGATGTCATTGCCTTGCCTGGAATGTTCTACAGTATGGCATTAGAAGTATTTATCATTTAGTCAATATGAGTTTTTTTTATTTGGTAAAAAGTACCATAAAAATATCTCTTAATAATCTCTTACTGTAACTTGGCCTGGTGGCATCATCTGCTTGTCTCCACGGCGACAGATAAGTCTAATGCTAATCAGTGCAAAGCAATAACATCTCCATGCTGACGAACCCTCCACCTTAAAAGTTACACAGTGCACCTTTAATAAAGCAATTTACAGTTGAGATGACATTATAGTATATGACATTATCGTTAGTCCTGTTTGTTTTGGAGAGATGCTTTTACACGCTTGCGCACATAAAACACTGTGAGCGCAGAGCAACAGTTGGTGAAGATGAAGAGCGCCACGGCATCGTGAGCCAGGTCGCCATGGAGACGCTCGTAGAGGGGGCGGCGCTCCGTAAAGTCCATGCGTAGCGCTGCGATCTGCATGAGCGTGGACACCCCCATCAGAACGTGAAAAATCTGGTGACCCTGGCCTATAAAGTCACACTTACCCGTGAACAGGCTTTCCGGGTGGGGGAAGGAGAAGAAGTAGGCGCTGACGATGAATAATATTGTGTGGTAAAAGTGGTACGGCACTGCAGGGTCGGAGCAGCCGGTCTGATAGCAGCTGTAGATGCGATGAACAACTGGGCTGATGTCTAAACAGTAGGCTAAGGTGCAAGGAATCAACTGGTAAAGCTTGTTGGTAAACTTAGGCATCTCAAGACTCGAGTACCTGCCATAGCAACAGCCGAAGCAAGTCAGCCACGACAGGAAAGCCGCAGTGGGTAGATAAAACCCGCGGACTCTCGTGTGCCAGTCCTCTTCTATCACATAGTAGTAGTGAGCAACCGCACAGCCGTATTGATAAACTGCAACACCCAAGTAATCCAAAAAGTAAAAAGTGAAGAAAGACAACTCGGACTTGGCACTCAGAAGATGAGCAAGTGCACTGAAGGAGAGCGTGATGAAGGCAGTGAGGAGGATGATGAAGAGTGGCTGAGCGTGGGGGTCCCGTAAGAAGTCCACGGTCTGGGAGATCTCCTGACACTTGACCAGAACAATCAGAGCAGTGAGCAAATGAGTCCACACATTTACGCTTTCGTTGTGCCTTTGGAAGAGGGTAAGGAAGTAGTAGCGCCAGCTCTGGTCCGTCTGCCTGTACCCAGTGAGGATGTAGCGCTCCTGGAAGACCTTGGGCACATCGGAGAGTTTGACGGTGCAGGGGAGCGTGGGAAAGGCCGACTCCAGGAGCTGAGGGATCTGCCGGAGCTGCTGCACATTGATGAACAGCCGTCCGATCTGCTCCATCACCACCGTCGCCATGTTGGACTGGGGCAGAGAGAGAGGGGTCAGTAGAGAGGTCATAACTGCGTGCAATCTGTCAAAGATTACAATCTGTCATGGGCCTGATATTTAGTTGCTTTGTACCTTGTGTACTTTTTATAATTAGCTGTTCTGTTGAGTTGTTTTTTATTATTTTGCTTTAGGTAACTCATTGGTAATATTCAGGTGACAATAATTTCATTTCTGATAAGGAAAAAAGCAAGGTATATTTAATCTTATACACAAACTATACCATAGGGAAGATGATGTGCATGTATGATGTGCATGTAAATAACAGCCTAAGATTAGGCTTTGCATTCATTATTGTATGTTCTAATGAAAAAATACAATTATTTAACATTTAGGAGGCCTGTGGCTCATTTTACTACAAAAGGTTGCCCACCTAGGGCTTATTAGAGACCTCCACACTTCTCTAGAAGCATCTAAATCTACATCGTCATCATCACCATCAGTGATGCTATAGATTAGATTAGATACCTAAGGTTTATTTATTTTTCGCACCTGCCACCTGTTATGCTTGTGCCGGTTTCATTCAGTTTCACATATATGACCACACGTGAAATGACATCGTTGGCTATTCTGAGACACACTGACATTGGCTGCTGGCCTTTGGCCTACAAAAAGGCCTCCGTATTTGCATGTGAGATCAGGGTTTAGGCTGATCACGTGACGGATCACATCAGTTATTTAATGCGTTGGTCCAGGACTGTGGACAGCAGTGAGCTCGGAGAGATTAGGCTGTGTAGGATGCACAGGCCGGGGTTCAGGGAGAGGCGTGGAAGATGAATGAGAGGGAGAGGACGTTACGTAACATAACCCCATCCGCTGTCCACACCCTAGGCTTGAAATCCATTCAATTATTTATTGGTAGGAATAATGCTTGACTACAAATGACTATTCTTTCGTCATGCGACTTTAGATGAGCAAATGCATAAACGCGCACCTGGATTGTACAGTAAACGAAAATGAGAATCCGTGCACTAATCCAACCAGCGTGACAGACTTGAGTTTCCCCATGCGCCTCTTTGGCTCTGGAAACGAGAATAATCCCTACATCGGCGGCGCACAACTCGACAGGACGCGACACATCCCCGGCTGTGGCACGGTTCCACTGCAAATACTGGCAGAGGCGACCCAACATAAGAAAAGGCAAACGCACATAACCTACCTTTACGCAGACAGCTCAGTCCAAATGTAATGGTCCTTTTAGCAAGAAATGGTCAAGAACGCCGATAGAAATGGGCATCATTGTTGGAAGATAGCCTACATAAGACAGAGACAGGTAGGAGGAGCCGTGCGAAGCGGCTCTCGAAGCGCAGTTGCTGGGGATACGAACGTGTATTTGACGTACGGTCCATTGACCAATAAGAGTGCGCAGCGCTGCTCCTGTCTGCGCCTTCGCTCTGCATTGGCCAATTACAGCAGTTTGTCTCCACCACTACGCCCACTTTTAACAGGAGTTCTTCCATTGTGACACTCAATGATGGCATGTCTATTAGATTAGCACTTTGGCGTGAGTCCTCCTGGCAAACTGTGGTGTTATATATCCCACAGAGTCAAATAATGAATAAACTAAGCTAATAACATCAGCTGCTATTATTATAATGTAAGAATACCGCCTATTATTAGAAAACATAAGGTCATAAATGTGTTAAAAAAAAAAAAAAAGTATATTTTCTTCTAAAATTATTAGTATGTTAGGTTATTATTGTGTTGATTTGTATTTGCTTGAACTGCATTGCTTTTGGATGAAAAGCATGAAAAACTAGATTCCTTGTGTTGCTATGTGTTTATTCCCCTTGCACATATGCAAACTGTGAACACTCAATGTGCTTTAAATAATATAACCCTGATTCAAGCCCATGTCTGTGCCAACTAATGCATATGATCAACCCAATAAACCCACGATGACGTTGCATTTCTTTATAATATTTTGCATGCATATCTAGTTTATATAAAAAAGTGAATTGAACCTTGTACTGCTGATGAAATACTTTGAAAATGTATTTAGTTACATAATACTGAATCCCTGTATTAAAATGTATGTTGTAATGTATTATGATACATGGTCCAATCAGATTACAATATTCGGAATACTTTTATACGTGTTAGATTTAGCCTGGTCATATTTGGGTAAATATTACATTTTAAACTGATTTAAACTTCATTAGACAACAGAACGCACTCTGCCACCCATGTCTGTCAGACCCATGGCACAAGTATGCAGCTGCATATACAACATAATAGTTCCTTTCTAACTGTTAACAATAGAACAACTGTTCATTCTTCTGTAATATGTAACTGTTTGTAGATCTGTAGGCCAGTGTCCAGCTACATGCATACATGTCAGTGAGATCAGTGGCAGTCGTTTGTTATTTCATGTATGGTGATGTGACTATTGTGTTTTGTTGGTTATTGATGGTTCAGATAGACTACCGGTAATTTAGAGTCACTTTGGGCTAGTTTAAACAAAGAGCTGATGAACAGGTTTTATTTCATTTTACTTAAGACTAAACATGTGAGTAGAGAATCTAATACAAAGTAAACACGTTTTGACCCTCTGTAAATAAAACACAAAATAAACAGAAAAGTTTATGCATTATCCTCATGACATTTTAGAATGAATGAATAACTCTTATTTGAGCAAAATATCCAAAAATCTACATATATGTGGAGCCTGCCCATTATTATAATTTTTGTGGGGGGTTGGGTCTACAATTATTAATCTTAAAGTCAACAATGGTACCTCTGTGTTTGAACTATACCACCACTTTATAAAATATAAATAACTTTATTTTAGTCTGTTTGTGATGACTTTGCCATTTTGTGTTTCATGTAGGTAATCTTATTTCTCAGGGTGCCACGGCAGAGGCGTTGGTGAACCATGACTCAGCATACCGATCTCTGATGAAGATTGATATTACAGCGATATTAAACATAAACCCGTGTTGTTGTTTTTTTTACCAGTTAAAAGGCAAATTGTGTCATAGAATTCTCACCTGCCCTGCAGTTCAGTTTTGAGCTATGAGCACTTTTCTCATTATCTTGTCTAAACAAATGACACAAATCAAGATGCTCACACTTTGGGGATTAAGTGTATATCAAATGTTTATATTGTATTGTAGGTGATTATTAGTGTAAATATTGCACGTCATGTGGCCACTAGATGTCACCAGTGGCCATCTATTTACCATATACTGACAGTATTACTGTATACTCCACGAATACGTCTATATAATAAACATATTATTCTGTTGTGAATAATATAATAAAATACGGTGTGAGCTAATGTGTATTTTCCTGTGGGTCACTAAAGTTTGCCAAAATCTTGTCTCCAAGTCTAATAATAAAGCATAAAACAGTATTTTTCTGAAAGTTTAATAGAAAATGATTGATTGTACAGCATATTAAACCAACAGCACCATTCATACATTTGAACAAAATAGCCCTTTTAAGTAGTTTAATCAAATACAGTAAAAAAAGTTAAAAAAAAAAGCTGCCAAAGTCTACTTGGAAGTGAAGTCTTGTCACACTAAATCTACAACACGTAACTACAGTATAATCTAACACAACCAGCAATAATGAAAATAACATTGGGTAAAAAAATAAACGCAGATCTTTGGAAATGGCATGAATGAACCAAAATGTAAAAGTTAATTCTCCTTTTCTTTGATTGCCTCTTTGTTTTTTCTGACCTCTTCAAGCTTTTTATCCTGTGGGCATAAAACAAGAAAAAACATGACTTTTTTATCTTTACACCTGTGGGTTCAGTTATTTGGAGCATACCTTCTCCTTAAATTTCTCATTGAGAGCAGCCATCTGTGCACTGCGGTTCTCCTTGTTGGCCTCCATCTTCTGAGCGAGTTTTTCCTGTGCCATCTTGCTAAAGTTGCAGCTTTCTTCGATGGCTTTCTGGATCACCTCCTTTTCATGTTCACGTTTTTCAGCCAAATGTTTTAGTACCTCAGCCTGCTGACTCTGAAGACATGTAAATAAAAACCAATAAACATGATAAAATGATATGACATGATTTCGTACAATAGAAATGTGGTTACCTTGCGTCTCTCTTCTGCAGCCTCGAGTTTTTTCTGGATTTCATCAAGTGAAGTTTCTTTTTTCCTCAGAGGAGACAAAGGGAAGTCTTTGGCTTCTGGGCTCGTGGGTGTCAGGATCACCTCAAAGGCTTGACCCGAAGCCCGCTTGTTGAGAACCTTTACTTGCATATCTGAACAAAGAGCATAAAATAAACTATTAGCAAGTCATTTGTGTGGGATTGTAATGCAATGCAATACTTCAGCTGTTGCAAGGATCGCTGCTGAGCATTGCAATTTCAAATTGGGACGAGGCAAGACACAATTCCCACAAAACAAGACGAGACACAAGATTAGGTCTGTGAGCACTGGACAAGACAAGATTTTTATATAATTTATAAGACATAAATCATGCTTCAGTTCACAATTTCATGTACTTTATTACTTATTGCACTGCTTTCTGGAAGAAATGTGTAAATACAAAAAAATTCGAGATAATTTTCAGCATGTGTGCTGATAATATTATGGCAATTTTATCTTGCTTGTGGCACAAGATCTTGTCCCATCCCTAATTGCTGACATGAACATTAGACTTAAGTTAGTTTTCTTACCTTCAGAGTCCATCTCTGCAGTTGTATCTTTACAATCACTAAGAGAAGAAAAACAAAAAAACTTTAATGAATATATATTGTTTAGCACATGCTCCAGTCAGTGTACAAAATGAGATGTGATGAGTCAAATTAAAGTTTACTACATGTAGTTAGTTCAAATGTTGCTTATCATTATATGCACTTAAAGTTTTAACACATACACCTACTCTGCAACATGTGCTCTGTGGTGTTTAATGTGGTACAAAAATGATGTTACTTATGTAGTCAGAAACGTGACATGACATGCCAAACAAAACAAGCTCTCCACTCGTCTCACTGGTGCCCCCGAGCTAGAATCAACTGTGTAATTAACTATGTGCACAAGAATGGGGTGTACTGTTGAGCAAACGAATGTGGACTTACATAATAATAATACTTATCAAATGCATTCAAACAAACTCTGATATATACATTTGGCTCAAAATTGCCTAAAAGTTTAAGACCTAAAGAAGCACTTCATTTAGCCAGGAGACAAGTGAAAATAAAATGTAATTGTAATTTGAAGTCTGAATGACATAAAAAAATAAACAAATAATTAAAAAAATAAATAAATAAAAAATGGGATGACAGATTTTTTACTCTTCTATCATTTCGACCAACTTGGTCAGTTACATAATGTTTACAAACACCATGCACGTGTTTATTTTTCTGTTTAAAAAGGATAATTAATTAGGTTATAAACACAACAGTAATACATTATTGGTAGATTCTTGCTAATATTTTTTATAAACATTTACTTTGATGCAAAAACTACAGTCTTCTTTCCATACGTTGGAATGTTAAATTGATTCAGTAAAGATAATAACCTTGACTTATTCTAGTGCTTCCAAAAGTCAAATCCATCGACCCTCACATTTACTGATTCTTGTTTAATCTGTTTGAAAGCCTTTTGTCCATTATAATACAAAGCATTGTTCTCACCGTCAAGTGCCAGCTCCAGACCTGAGTCTTTTCTTCTTTTCAGACCGCCAACCCCGCTCTGCTTCTGCAGCTTCGCGCACAAATCGCGCACCAAAAGGAAGCGGAGCCCCTGCGTCCCAAAAACGTGCGCCGCCATTGGTTAAAGCCAGCCAATCACTGCACGCGCTGGGGTTTAGGGCGCGAGAGGGTCCTTCATGCTACATTTATGGACCAGAGGAGAGCGGAGCATAAACTAGTCCTGGAGAGTACGCCTCATCTCATGTACTCTTTTCCACTGTCTCAAAACCGAGCATTAAACGTACAGTGAAAGTGCAGATTCACTGAGATCTGAACTGTTCAGCCAATAAATGTCCTTTTGATATCGCCTGTACAACAGTTGGACCTGTAGGGTAATATAATTGCTGTAATGACTGACAGCAGTAGGCTCTTAGGCCCACAGGTTCCTCTCCATGCGGTAATCGTCTGCTGCTGGATGAACGGATGAACTCGGTTTATGTTGAAATTACGCTTGCGGAAATGGGGATTTTCTTCTGAAAATCCAGTCCACAACTTCCGCTTTTTTATTGTATTTGTTTTAGAAACACGGAACAGCCAGAGTTTAGATCGTCCTGTATAACTCACATCGATCACAATGGGCGCTTGTATGGCTTTATGCTCTTTAGCGAGCTGTGTAAGTATATTATATTACATTATATTATATTACATTATGGTCCATGGTAGTCATTTTCTGTGGTAGACTTGTTTACGCTCACGCTAGCTGACTAGCCTGGTTTGCTGTTTTGTTATTCCTGTGTAATAACAACTACAACGTTATATCCATAGGTTTTTAAATATTCTAATGTATAACTATTATAGCCGATCTAAAGTTAAATTCATTCGAAGCCAAAGTATCAAAGGCCATATGAGAGCACTCAGCGTTATGATATCATCAGTGTTATTAATATCAGCCAGGATATGTAATAGTTAAATATAGGAGTTACTCATAGACATAATTTATAACAGAAATAGCCTTGATGTTTTACTTTGTGAACTATCTGCAAAACTAATGCCTTCAGCCACAGGCAGCTGACCTGCATTTCTGCTAAACTGGAACACTTGTTATTTTTCATGTCATAACGCAGGTGCGCAGGGGTCAGGCCCATATCTACTACATGACGTTTTGTTTATTGTCTAAAGGCTTCCTGTCTGTGCGGCTCTGCTCCATGTCTCCTCTGTGGCTGCTGTCCATCCTCTAATAACTCCACCATCACTCGCCTGGTCTTCTCTGTTTTCCTGCTGCTGGGAACCATGGTGTCAGTAATAATGATCCTTCCGGGAATGGAGACTCAATTACGGAAAGTGAGATGCTTTCTTTTTACAGTTGGTTTACTCATTGGCATTAATTATTATTAATACAACTTATTTCCTTGCGCAATAGATCCCAGGATTTTGCCAAGGGGGAGCAAGTATACCAGGCCTTGAAAACCAAGTCAACTGTGATGTCATTGTTGGTTACAAGTCCGTCTACCGCATGTGTTTCGCCATGACATGCTTTTTCTTCTTATTTTGTGCCATCATGATCCGCGTGCGCAGCAGTAAAGACCCTCGAGCAGCTCTTCAGAATGGGTGAATGCTCTTGTTTAAACCTATAAGTAACATGTAGCATAATAGATTTACAAACTGTGCACCTGGTTTTCTCTTGGTCAGTTGTTAGTGTTTTAATTAATTTTCTGTTTTAGGTTCTGGTTCTTCAAGTTTCTTATTCTAGTTGGGATAACAGTGGGAGCATTTTTCATCCCTGATGGAACATTTAACACAGGTACTAAACATTAAACTAAAAAACATCTTAACTTTTTTATATTGTACATTTTGCATTTAATTTTGTGAGTATTTATTCTTATTATCTATTTCACCTTAACATAATTTGTATTTTCAGTTTGGTTTTACTTTGGAGCAGTGGGGTCATTCATCTTTATCCTGATTCAACTAATTCTCCTCATTGACTTTGCCCATTCTTGGAACAAAATTTGGGTTGAAAATGCAGAAGAGGGTGATAACAAAGGCTGGTATGCAGGTAAGACATCTTAGTATATTCTTCCCTTTGACTTTTGCCTTTATTTATTGTTTAATGTTAAATGTATATTTTCTTTCACAGCCCTGTTGTTTTTTACTGTCCTTAACTATGCCTTGGCCATCACTGCGGTGGTACTGTTCTATGTTTACTACACTCAGCCTGATGGCTGCACAGAGCACAAGGTCTTCATCAGTCTCAATCTCATTTTCTGCGTCATCATTTCTGTTGTGTCCATCCTGCCCAAGGTTCAGGTACAGTAGTAGCACAATACATTAGTAATACATGACAATAAATGTATACATTCCCCACAGGTCAATGTTTGACATAAATAATTGTTTCAAGTAATGATGATTAATTATGACTCAGAGAAATGTGATTATGATTTGTTTGTTCAAAAAGGGAGCAGCGCTGTTCCTTTACAAAAAAGAAAAAATACCAAGGCTTAAGGCAGAGTGATGCATAATAAGAACCTAACCTTTACTTCAAACTTATTACAAAAAGTTAACTTGAACCAAATAACAATGAAAACATTATATTTATGCCTGTTGCAGGAGGCTCAGCCACACTCTGGTTTACTTCAAGCTTCAATCATTTCTCTCTACACCATGTATGTCACCTGGTCTGCAATGACTAACAACCCAAGTGAGTTTTTGACTTTCTGTACTTTCCTGCTGTGTTACTCTGATTTAAAAAAAAATTTATAACTTTTTATTCTATTCAAATTTTTGACCCACAACTGGTTTATTTTAACGCCATTATTATTAGTATTTGTACCCCAGATAAAATTCAGACACATTTCAAGCACCTTCAAGCTATTATATTTTTTCACTCTGCGTCCCTTATTGCACAGTTGTTTTTCCATACAAATGTATATATTTATTTATATCTATTCTACATATTGAGACACCACTGCTATATTTTAGCAGCTTTAGTTAATCTGAATGTTTGGTTTTTTTTTTTCTGTATTTGCATTCTTAGATCGGAAGTGTAACCCAAGCCTCTTGAGTCTTATGTCAAACGTCAGCACAACAGAGACGCCTGGAGACAATCCTGGACATGTCCAATGGTGGGATGCTCAGGGCATTGTTGGATTAATCATTTTCATTTTCTGCACTCTCTATGCCAGGTAAACACAGTTTGTACACCAAACAATAACCTGTACTTCTGTTTTTAAGATACTAAACCTTTATTTCTCCCTCTGTAGTATCCGGTCGTCCAGTAATACCCAGGTAAACAAGCTGATGCAGACAGAGGAGACTGGGGGGTCAGGGGGCGAGGGAGTGGTGGGGGAGGATGGAGTGCTCAGAGCTGTGGACAACGAAGAGGACGGTGTCACCTACAGCTACAGCTTTTTCCACTTTCACCTCTGCCTGGCCTCGCTCTACATCATGATGACCCTCACCAACTGGTACCAGTAAGTACAAGGCTCCCATGACTCACAACCAGTAAAATATGTGTTATTGTAAGTGATTGCATGTTCAGATAAACTGTATAAAACGTAATAACATACTTTTTGGCAAATTGCAATAGATTTTGTTGTTGAACTGAATAATATTTAACATGGAAGTCTGGAAATGTATATGGAATATTTTACTTTCACAATATAAAAAAAAAAATAAATCTTTAAATCAATAATCTTTCAAAATCAGAGTCTGATCAACAAGGAATCTAAAACTATATACACTGACTATGACCACCAGAGGGCAGACTACTTCTTCACTTGACATTACTTTTTCCCCACATATTTCTGCTGAACCTAAAGGTGACACAAGAAAGCATTGCTTGAAAATAATACTACATTTGGACTGAAATTTAGTATAATTTTGTTTGATTTATACTTTCTTAATGCTTGTGATATTACAAGCAGCAAAAAGATGATGTGTTTCCCATATCCCTTATTTGGATTACCATATAGGGCTGATATTACTGTGAAAGTATCAGTATAATCTTTGTTCCCCGTAGGCCTGACACTACTACCCAAGCTATGCAGGACAGAATGCCTGCAGTGTGGGTGAAGATCTGCTCCAGTTGGCTGGGCCTTGCACTCTACCTATGGACTCTCATTGCCCCTCTCATTTTTCCAGACAGAGATTTCAGCTGATGTGACCCCTTTAAATGCACTTATGGTACTTATGCTAAAATGAAGCTGGTGAATTGAATTGATGAAGAATACATTTCACTTATCTTGGGTATTTTGGAAGATAATCAACTGCTTCTGTCATTTCATATATTAATGTTAATAGATAATGTTTTCTTTTTGTCTTTTTTTTTTTTCATTAGTTATCGGATAGCTTTAGTTTGTCAGTGCAAGTGTAATGTTGTCTTGTTTCATAATATATTATTACTTATGTACCTGCTACAACCAGTATTCTGATTAGTCAAGTCTGGAATTCCCTAAACAGCTATTTGTGTACACACTCTAGAGGCAGCCTTTTTCAGTGCCCCTTAGATATACAAGTGTGGAAGTAAGATAAGAGCCAATTGACCCGCCCATAACTGGGGTTTCTTCACTGCAGCAGGGAATATATTAAAATCAAACAACTTTAATGAAGTTTTGTACCAACAGCCAAGTCCTGCCTGCAGTCCTGAACTTTATTTACAACTGGCCTTATACAGAAAGAAAAGTCATAGGAAATAGTGAACCCTGTGAAAAAATGTCACTTTATGATGGTGTGGTTGTAATATTGTTTCAAAAGGGAAAGACATTTGAAATTGCTCGTAAAATGTTTCAATTATGTATTGCTGTAATATAATGTATTATAGTTACCTCAAGTTCATTGAAATTGTTAATTCAATCAGTACATGCGGTCCTGAAATCAGTCTAGTTCCTGTTATTTTCAGTCTTTCTAATGAATTTAGGATGTTTTTTTTTTCTTAATACAATATTATTTCATGTCTGACAGAGGAATGATACTTATTGCCAACACTATTTTTTGTGAACACTAACAGTGCCTTTTCAGTGCTGTAATTTTATTATCTTGTGAATTGTCACAATGTTTGCTAATTGCTTTTATATCAGCTGGTAAAATTGGCGTGTAACCAGAATTTGCCAGATGAAATGGAATCATATTCATTTACCTTGAACAGTCTTTATAATAAAAATAAGGATGCTGTTTTCTTTCATGTTTCAGTGGTTTTCAAAAACACCATTTGCACTTACACTCTGGGCATTTAGGTAGAATACTTGATACGGTTTTTCTGGATGTTGTTATTGTAAGGGGCTCATTAAGATGTGTGTGATCTGATATACTTCCTCTGCATTTAGGTCATGAGGTCCCACAATAGGGGGTGCCAGGTGTTGATAGGGACATTCTCTGATAAGCTGCAGTACTACAAGGTGTGTGCAAGTCATGCTTTTTTATGTTTGTTTAGTTATCTGGCACATACTCCTGCGCTGGGATGTTGACTTTTGCTTTGACACTGATAGAAAGATTACACAGCTTTTAAAAGGCTTCTTTCACATGGTTTTACTAACTGCAATTTGTTTTCACCCCCTCCACTAGTTTTAAATGTAAGCTACCAAAGTGCGGTTTTGACCTGAACGAAACCCTCTGCAGCTATTTCCATGTGAGGCAGGCAGACAGAGCTTGTTGGTTTTGGCCACTGTAGTCACTCAGAGGAGTTGGCAGTGTCTGACACACTACCTCCTGTCTGCCCGCACCCTCCACTACACCACCCCCTGCTCAACCTATCACTGTCAGAGCTCACCTGAGGAATTACACTGGAAACCCACCCCAATTACAAAATGGTTCTAAATGGGACGAAGAAAAAAAGTTGGTTAATTGAGTTTTAACTGCTTGATATAAACGACAGCATACATACTTATAGTAGTAATAGTAGTAGTACTGAGAAGAATGCACCCTTGTTCTTGTTTGGTCCTAATATTTGCCCAATTTGAGCATTAATGTAGAATTGGTTTTGTCCTCTTCAGGTTTACTTACAGATTTAGTCCCAGTTTAGAACCAATTTAGAAGTGATTGTGCAAATGTGAATGCACTCTTGCTGTAAACTGCCCACTCAGTCACTTTTACTGTCTGGTGGTTTTATAGGGAATAGTTTAGAATGAGCGTCTGTCCATGCAGGACTCAAACTTATTACAGCCAACACAAACTTACACTAAATACAGTATTACACTTCATGGTGTTACTTGTATAAAAAAAAGAAATTCTATTAATTGAGCTATGCAAAATTTGAATGTTGTTAATGATAAAAATAAACAAAAAGACCAAAAATTTTGAATATTGTCTGAATATTGTTATAGGGATCATTTAAATTATCTAGATATTTGTCAATATTGCACCATCCTTACACTTTATGACTTTCGAAACACAAGTCTATATTTTGCCATGGTTTATTCACATGCATTAGTGGCATCTGAAATATTAAAACCCTTTACAGACTCAAGACCCAGCCACTAAAACAGAAGCTATCATCTTTTAATTCCATTGTAATGATCAAATCAATACAAATGAATGTGTGTTTTCCCAAGGGACATATTTAAGGTTTTCTCAGTTTTTGGCCACTGGCAACTTCAGTTCCTCTGTTATCAGCTGATGCAATTTGTCGCTGTAGAAACAGATCAAAGGCTCTAATGTGCCACTTAGTGCAGATTTGCACTCTTTGGATTTTTAATTGGAAATTTACAATTTTTATGATCTGCCCAGCAATAATTTTTACTTCAAGTTGATGTCTTGAATGTTTGTATTTGTCTAGCTGATAGAGAAATCATCATGTTATTATTACACATCACAGTTTAACACTTTGACAGATGGATGGAAAAAATGTAATTGGGTTTTAAGTGAGGAAGTGAGGATCATTAAATTGTGTGCTATGCAGGGGAGTTAACTGATATAAAGTCTTGCTGGCATTCTGCACTTGCAACATTTACCCAGTGTTAAACCCTAATTAGGCATGTCATGATGGGGGACCTGTTGCTGAAAGCTGAGAAGTAGTAGTA
Source organism: Taenioides sp. WSHXM2023 (assembly GCA_029959045.1). Classification (NCBI taxonomy): domain Eukaryota; kingdom Metazoa; phylum Chordata; class Actinopteri; order Gobiiformes; family Gobiidae; genus Taenioides; species Taenioides sp. WSHXM2023. The sequence goes on along the minus strand of CM057088.1, from coordinate 23,019,248 downwards.
GTAGTAGTAGTAGTCAATTTGTGTATTTTCCTGTAGCCTATTACCTCTATTAATAAACATGTCATTATAACCAAAAGTTGTGTTATTTCCTCTGTTCCTCAGTTGCAGTGCATCGCCCTAGAGCAGAAAGACAAAAAGTCACTAAGTCTGGTGGTGTGTTGGAGAGTGAGTGTGCTGGCTCAGCTGTGCGCATGCTCCACTAAACTCAGAGGAGCAGCTAATGCAGTTATATAACAGTCAGCGCAGTTGGCGTCTGCTGTGAGCCAAATGCTGGGCCAGTCTGCTTACATAAGTCGCATAGTAAGACCGGGGAGCGCTCACACCATCAATGTCCCCTCCTTTTCGGCTCGGTCTGGCACTTCCTCTCTCTGTCTTTCACTGCTGCTGTTTTCCTCCATCGCGCCCACTCACACTCCTCTCAACACCAAAAAGCTTGTAGATGTGCCGACAGCTCTGAAAAATATCAGACATAAAAGAAGTCAGTGTGCAGTCATTTAGCGAAAACAAAACACTACAGCAGCTCTTCCAGTAACAAGCTGTGACGGTAGATTGGGCTGTACGATTTGGAAAAATATCTTTCTATTTTTTTCTTACATGTGCTGCTAACTGCAATTAGATTTTCAATGTATCTTTAATATGCATATTCATTATGCACTGATGAACTAATATAAGAATCACACTATAGGAACATGTTTGTATCTAATTACTACTAACTGCTTTTACTTGTCTGGAGTGCCTAGATTTAGTTTTTTTTCTAAGTTAGCATATTTTGTTGTTGGTGGATAAAACTGTGGTACTTCAAAAGCTGCAGCCTTTGCGATTTGCTAATTGTGTCCATTCAAATTGCAATTTTGATTTGATTGCAGCCCTGGTGGTGGAAGCCTTGAGGAGCACTCGCCAGAGTCTATTCTTATCCCCCTGTGTCATGCTGGTGATGTGAGGTGAGCCAGGTGAGCAGATTAGATGCACTGCCACTCACAGGCCCCTGTCACCTCTGATGTCCACTGGCCTTTGGAAAAGTCTGATCTGGAGAGGATGAAGCAGCCAGTCGCTTCTCCTACTGACCTTTACTGTATCTGACACATGAAGGTGTTGGCTCCTGGACACTGGGGTCTCTGCATCACAACAGTCCCAGCATTAGTTTGTGGAAAATTTTAATTTGAACTGTAGGTAACACTTTATAATCTCTGCACTTGAATTAACATCAACAAACAGTGAACAATGACTTAATAGTGAAGGCTTTCAGCTTTTCCGGTATGTTGTCAGCCTCAGTCACTGTTAATAGATTTGTTCATGATGAATTCAGTGTGTGTTCATGCTTTACCGAACTGTGTTCAGCAGAAGGAAAGGTGCCAACATGTGGCCAAACAAATGTTAACAGCATCACTGATTCATGTCTTATTACCTTGATATAAAGAGATCCTATTGCATATTGAGTCGCAATATTAGAAAAACACATGAATGTGGATTAACATTTGACATTCACTTTTATAGGCCTGGGCTTTGGCTACTTGTGTTAAATGTCTAATTAGCCTATATACACTAGGCTGAATTAAAACTGTGAATTGAGAGGCTTTACCCATTGAACTCTTGAAGCTGGGCTGTAGATCAGAGCTCACAACAGAAAGCTTTAGGCGTACAGTCACTACTTTGGCATTTCTTATCTCACATGCTGTAGTTGCCCCCGGAATAGCCCTGTAAATTAGCATTAGTAATAGCATTAACCAGGAACTGACTTCTTCGCCAATGACTTTCCTCTCTGGTCATTGCTTATGCATGAGCAGCGCGTGCCGCTTGTTGCGATTGGCCCACGCCTCTTCAGGGGGCGGGGCCAGTGGCTGTACGCGCGGGTTGTTGCATAGTGCGTGTGCGTTTCGCTTAGGGCGAAATGTTGTTTTGTTGTGCCGATCAGCTGAACGTGGCACCGCTGTCCGCTCTGACAACACACCGGGACGCTCCCCCTGAAGCCCCCACCCCGACGCCCCTCTCCACGCACCAGCCCGTGCGTCCAGCTCGACACAACCCAGGAAATGCGGACTTGGACCCCCTTCGCTACGGGATAAATGGCTGCAGCACACGCACCGTAAAGAGCTGGTAAATAACGAATTTACCTCAGTATAACTGCATGCCAATGAAATATGTGATTGTTGTATAATTCTATCATAACGTGTTACTGACTTGGTGCCATGGCGGAAACTTTAGGACATGACACTATGGGATTAAGAAAAACTCTATAGTGGTTTGGTAGAGCTATGTGCAGATGTGACCATGGTGGTATTTGAGGAACTGCCAGGCTCAAACTACAGCCGTGTCCGCGGACAGAAGCGGGGGCGCTGCTCATCCAGCCGGGCACATGCTCCATCATGTAGCCTACTTGAATCACACTGACTGTCTTTGGAACAGTCGGCTGTACTGTTGAGCACGGAGCAGGAGCTCGTGTCCACCCAGTCAGGCCTGAACTTTGTTATTTAACGAGCTGCACTTGACATATTTTAGGAGATGACATCATGCTTTTGTGCTCGCTTTGATTCATTATATCCAATATCAATGGCTCAAAGGTGGGCACATTTTAGCACTGGCACTGACAAACACCCTCTGCTGTGAGTGAAGTGCTCCTTTCATAGTAATGTAATCTTTTTATTATAAACCCACTATTCTGTAGCTTCAGTGAAGGAATAGCTGCGCTCTAACTGGAAGATATTTGCATAAAGATAAAACAAATATGACTGTTGCTTACTATGCAAAAATGTGTCTCCTGACCTGTAGCTATATGTCTTAATAATATTTGTCATCGCTGTAACTGTTTTGTCAGTTTGGTTTATATAAGTGCTGTGGGTACTGGGCAGCATGCATTTAGGCTTAATGCTTTCTTTTATATTTCTTCTTCAGTATTTGTCATAGCAAACCTAAAGGTGCACAACGTAACATTTCTAGAGGAGGGTCCACCACCTGTTGTCTCCATGGAAATGTTGTTCTTTCTTCCACATTATAGATTAAACCTATCTATTACGAGGGAGACAAGCAGGTTGCAGCACTACGCTACATTACGGTTCAGATCTGTGAAGACTCGCCCCTATTCACAGGAGGAATTATTGTATTTTTGAGCAACAGAAGCACCCGTTATGAATAAATGCTAGATGGATATGTTTCATTTTATACCATGGAACATTTCAGGTAAAGCAATAACATCTCCATGGAGACAAGAAAGTAGCAGACCATCCACTAGAAAAGTTGCACAGTGCACCTTTAAGTAGCATTTTTTTGTTGCAATAAGACAGTTGTGAACAATCAAAAAGAAATCAAAGTACACAGATTTTGCAGTTTACACGCCATTTCTTTAATCTGACAACTACAGAAATCAGATAATGATCAGATTTTTGGTGTGTATGTAAACATAGCCAGTGTCACTGTGAAACCTCAGTGTAGCTGTGTCTGGACAATGTAATGTGCCAAAGTACAGTAAACGGTGCTATACTACCCAGTTAAGGGGCACATGGAAGTCCTTGTGTTCTGAATACTACACTCCTGAGTTTGGATCAGAAATCACATTATATAAATATAGAGAGAATGTCGTCACTGGACTGTGATATGGCTGTTTATGGTTATGGGTATGGTGGATGGTGATCAAAGCAGTGCCTCCATCATAAACTGGCAGAGGTTTTTAATGTGAATTGTTAAAAATAATGACAGCATACCTGAAGCTCGTGGTGAGTTATGATGACGTTAAAAGCTGTAGAACAAGTTCATAGGACCCGTCAACGCCTTGGCACTACCAGTTCATTGCACAAAGCTTTGGTGTTGGGTATCATACATACACAGGCTGAGGCTCACGCAATGAATGCTTTTCTGGTACAACCTCAGTGTACTGATTAACCAGCCCAGACTTTACTATCACGCCGTGTGTTTCTAAATTTTCTTTTTGGCATGTGCTGTGTCCAGATGGCAACGTGTAGTGTTGTGCCAATGAAGAGTGTCCCTGCTGCCCTCTCTCACCTGGCCCTCATCTGACTGTTCTACCCTTGATGATGATAGAGCAGTTGTTGAAAATATATCAGGGTATTCAGTGGGTGGTGTTCAGTGGATGGTATTCAGTGGATGGTTTCAGAAACATAATCTTTTTCTTCTTCATGCTGGTTATGTTTTTGTTTTTTAATCTTTGAATTGTAACATGCCCAGTGATTTGATACCATCTTTGTGTTATGTCTTTTTAAGTTTGAAATCACTTGTTGAACAAAACTTTATTTGAGTTGACCGTCAGTTTATCGTCATGGATGAGTGTAACTTTGCAATGTACCATAAGTGGCGTGTACATGCAGGTTTTCTCTGAAAGTACGGATAGCATCATTGTACTGAAAGTAGGTGCTTGAATGCTTGTACTATTTTAGTTTACTACACTTTCAGTAGAGATCCAACTGATAGTAAGAACAAAACTTGTACTGCACCTGAGGAGACATAAAAGCAAGTCTTTGGACACACAAAGCATCAGTGAAATCTGGTGAATGAATATTTGTCTGTAAAAAGTGTATTATTAAATGCAGTAGCTATTTAATAAAGCTGTCTCTGAAATTGACGTTTCTTTGCTGTGACCAGGGTGTTCGCTGCTCCCTCTAACAGAGATCGAGTTTCCTTGTATTTGCCAGGAAACATTGTTTGAATGTAACTGCCTGGTCTGGTCTTCTGAGTGCTTATGTAATGATGTATAAGTAGATAAAGGTCCAATACACGAGCACTGAGCAGAGGCTACCCATTCAGACTTTGTTAATCATTACCTCTTATGACACAGCTGACAGCCAACAGGAATGACTGTTTCAAAATTCCCCCATTTTTATTGCATCAATTTGGCCTGCCCAAGCTCTCCATTGTTGTGTATATGTTATAATCAAGTCTTTGTATCAACAGTGAAGCAATATTTCAGCCATGTTTATGCATTGTAATAGAGTTTTTGTTAGCTTCTGAGTTTACACCACAGGTATGTTTGACCTGGATCCAGTTGGTAACTACATACAACCCTTGATAGCAGACAAAGAAATTCATCAATTGTTGAATATTTAAAATTGCACTGCCACCTGTGGTGCCACCTGCTTGTCTCCATGGTGATGCTATTTCCTTCTGGAATTTTCCACAGTGAGGCATTAAACATATCCATAGTGTAATGTGATTTCATCATATGTACTATGTATAGTTCAAAAATACTCCAAATCACATAGCTACTATGATATAGATACTTGCAGGGCTGATTTGATCTGTAACTTGGCCTGGTGGAGCCATCTGTTTGTCTCCATAGAGTTTAATGCCATACTGCGGAACATTTCAGGTGTAATAACATTTCCATGGAGACAAACAAGTGGCAAACAAGTGGCTATCCACCAGAAAAGTTACATCATGCACCTTTAAATCCAATTACATCTTTGAATTTTCAGTCAAATTCCAGTGAAATAAATTAACGAAAAGCTATACCAGGACAAAAAACATGCTGAATTGATAAATCAAGTTGCATTAAATGTAGCATATGTTTAAATAGGTCAAATAGAGATTCATATAGTTAACCAGTGTTACCGATGAATTGCCACTAATCTCAGACTATAATTTTCCACTATATGGTCTTATACCGCCCTATTCTCATGTCTTTAGTCTGCATTGTCTGGAGAGGCTGGCCTTGTGCACATCTATCGATTGATGCTTGGTATTATATTTCACAACTAGATTTGTCGACTTCTCTCTGCTTCTTGAGTGGCTCCCTAGATGCATCAGACCACACCCCTCCTCCACCCTACATCCATGCTAGCCCAGATGTTTCTTATTAAAAAAAATAGCTAAAATGATTCCATAATTATCTATAATACCTGAGACTGAGCTAAATACTTTTGCTCATTTCTAAGCAGCAGAGTCAGCTCTCCTCCTCTCCTCTGCTGGAATCCCTTGTCTCAGCTTTTGGTGTCCCGATGGTGGTGGTTGTGAGGGAGTACTGGAGGGGATTTTTGCTCTGTAGGAGGGTAAGAGGGCTTTGGGGAAAATCCGTCCCGCCTGCAGCAGATCTGCCGAGCAAATTAAAGAGGCAGACGATGCTTGAACAGGATCCTCAGCATCTGCAGCAGTGTTTGTAACGCATAGGTTCAGTAGCACTTTATCCTGTACCTGTATCTGCTGTTTGAACACCAAAAGTTGTAACATGTTTTACTGATGCACTGATGATTCTAGTTTTTTGCTTTTTAACCTGTGATGACTCATAGTGTTTATTTTTCTTGACTATAGTTGTGTTTTTCAAACTGTGGTGCTGCAGGTACCAGTGAAGTTATGCAATATTCTCCCATTGGTTCTCAGAAATGATTTTCGATAGTTTGGATTTAAACATGTGCTACTCTGATTTGAAAGTTTTTTTTTTTCTCAAGATTAGAGCTCTGGTTAGAATCTGATGGTCTCCTGACTTGGTTGGGTTCTAGGTTTAGTGTATTATTATCCCTGTTGTCCAATACCAGTTGTGGCTTTGGCTAACTGTAGATATATCAGCCTTCAGCCTATAGCAATGACGAGACCTTAAACTGCACATATAACACAACTGATCAAACTGTGTAACCATTGTTTATTCTTCAGGTAACTACCGAATAACTTTGTATACAACAAAGGTGAAAGATAATGAGATGATAATGAGGAATAACCCTGAATTGATACGTAATCATTTCTGATATCAGTGCACCCCTTATTTAAACTTCTTTTAATTAAAAATAGTACTTCAACATCCTTCTAAGGTTGGAAAAGTTTGGGAATCTCTGACTAACAATATGCCTGTGTAATGATAAAGGATGAACTTTAAAGACATGGTGTGAGGTGAATGTGTTTGACTCTTGCTCCTCTCGGTCCCTGTGGGAAATGTGTGTGCAGCATTGTCAGGTAAGGTCAGACTGAGAACGGCTCATTTTAGTTGCTGTTAATTATGCAGTATGTGGTCGCCTTGGGAAGGTTATTTGCTCCTTGTCCTATAAAAGGTCAAGAGCTTTAGAGTGTGTTCAAACATTAGGCTTTTGATCACATTTTATTTGACATTTAAGTAGGAGTGAGCGATATCAACAAAAAGGAATATCTTCTTGATATTTGTTTTGGAAATCTTTCAATAAAATAGTTTAAGATTTAAAGTACACTCTTTCTCTGTAAGGAAATATATCTCTCTGCATTTGACCTATTCTTCAGTGATGCTGGGCCAACCTGTCAGGAGGACCATCTCTACATCTTGAGCTATGTTTGGACTTTCTTAGCTGTAGGATTTTATATTGAGTATGTTTTGGGTTGATGGGAGTACTAACCACCTAGACACAGCGAGAAACAGGCAAACTCCACACAAACAAGCCCAGGTGAGACAGGCCCAGGCGACCCAGGCGTTAAACCCGGAGCCTTCCTGCAGGTGTCACTGTCAGTGGCACAGCCACTGACAATGATCAGATTATATTTTTTAATCAATCCATAATATGCATATAAATGTCTTGGCTGAAGTTCACGTCAAAATAACATAAAAGTGCAGAAATACCTGTAATTCTTATATAAGGAATTAGAATCCCAATGTTTTAGTTTGATGCCTCATTGAGCTGTATTTACCAAAGCCATGTCCTGGTGCTGTGGCCCTGTCTGTGTTTTTATATGTATGAATTCACTAGTTGTTTATGTATACTTGGTTTTTGCTGACGTGTCCATATTGCAGGCCTTAAGCGAGGGCGTCTCTTTCACCTAATTGAAGGTCAATATTTATGTGAGCATTCCAACAGACATCTCTCCTGCCTGGTCCAGACACACAGACCTCCACTGTACATTCACCAACCACAAGGTCATCGTCTGCTCCTGCACTGCTTTAACATTTAATAGGACCGCACTGATACTGTGTAACAAGAGGAGCATGTATTATTAAGTCAGAGAAGTTTTCATAGATCATAACTTGGAACAAGATTCAAAAACATTTCATAGTAAATATCCGGGCTTTGCAGCTACCCCTACTCAATGAGATTTTCAATTTGCACTATGACATTAAACTTGTCTATCTTCATGGAGACAAGCTGATGCGCTCCCAGGCCATGTAAGATCTGTGGAGACATGACCCATTTCACAGTTAAAATGCATGTTTTTTGAAGCAATAAAAACACATTTAATTAAATGGACTTTGTGTTGTGATATGTTTAATCCCATACTGTGGAAAACATTCCAGGTAAAGCAATTACATCTCCATAGATACAAGCACCAGAAATCTTACATAGTGGACCTTTAAGGAAACGTCAGTTCAGTACCCTAGACAGGTGAAATATTTGTCTTTGTCAATATAAAATCAAATTTATTTACTCACTTTCTTCTTAAAGCATTTTGGAAAATCGAAGCCAGCTGTTTATGACATTAGGTTGTGGTTGCTACTTAACAGTACATATCAAATACATTCAAATCCTACCCAAAGAGCCAAATATGTACAGTATGCGATAGGCATATGGGCAGGTGGGAGATGCTTTGTCAACTTTGTCTTTGTATGATGTCATTTATTTGTCCTTAATGATTTTAAAGAGTCAGCAGTCTGTGACTGGTCCAGGTAGTCCCCCATGTACTCCCTCTCTCTGCACCGTCAGCTGCACTTTCATCAACACTTTTGTAATGCTTTTAACACCACCCAAATGTTCCCTTTTGTTTAGTCTCATCTTCTGCCACACATAAATATGCTGTGTTATTGATGCTCCTTGGACATCCACAGCACTAGCTTCCTCTTAGAAGTTTGACCATCACAGTGGGAATGCCTGAAATTGCAGTGATTATAGAGGAGTGCAGTGGAGTAGGACACAGTATCAGTGTCAGGGAGAGGGTGAGGCATTATAAACACACTAGGGAGATGAAGAGATGCCCTCTGTTTTAAACTGCCCTTTTGACTGCCAGTGTAGGCCTATGCGCTAATATGCTTTTAGAACTATTATGTTTCACAGTGTTGTATCAGGGTCTTGTAGTGTCCCATTTAAATCTGTATTGGTTTAATGGACATGTTATAGAAAATTTTGTTTTCCCCTCATTATAAGCTTACACAAAGTTGTATTTTGACTGAGTGATTCATGTTTTTGTAATCCTGTGCTGCATTTGAAGTGTCAGTGCCAGAGACGTTTCACCTATCCATGCCCACATCAATGAACTACTCTCTTTTATTATGTTGTTTTAGAACAAACAATGCTTTACAATGAATAGTTTACGTGCATCATTGATCATAACTAAATCCCAGAGGAAAGCCTGTCTTCTTTAAAAGTATGGCTGTTGCTTGTGTGTAATCTAAAGGGAGATACTCATGAGGTGGCTTGAGTCTCTCTGTAACTCTGCCATTGTGTATTTGAGCAAGACACTTGAAATGTTGTTCCCTTTTAAATATGCTTTTATCATTATTGTAGCAACATCAGTGTGTGGTGAGAATCAAACGTTTAACTGTTAGTGGTTTGAAACTTTGGTGGAAGGGAGTTTTGGCCTTAACTTCTATATTGGCTCTGATAGGCCTGTTATGTATTGCCAAACCAGAAATAGGAGAAAAAGTTTTTCCAAAAGTGAACCATATAACAAGTTAGGTGTAACAGAGACAAATAAATATAACATTAGTTCAAATGCTTAAAACAAACTTATTGTCAACACTCAATAGTAAAAGAGAAATTCCCATTGCATTGCTTTTGTTAAGTTACCTTGGTCTGTTACCACTAATAACTATACTATTTATAGGCTTAATAAACCATGAAAAAATACTTCATAAAAAATATTATTATTATTATTATTATTATTATTAAATTATTATCTAAACTTTATATAATCTAATCTTAATCCCATTCCTCATTTATCAGTTATAGTTCTGCTCTGTGCTATGTGTGCTTTGACAGACACTCCTAACAGAGAGCATCCCTGGTGGGAGAGCTTCTGATTTGAGGCGTGTGCCCATACAGGGCTATAAGGGCATGCTCACAGACGGTGCTTGAGCCTGTATTGGATAACCAGTCCCTTGCATGTAACTGTGCAAGAGAACAGAACAGAAAATCAATGTATCCAGCCACCTATGTTACATCAATACTGTGTCTCACTTTCACTTGTTCCTTTGACTCACTGCTGTCACTTGCTCTGGAGTATGGACGCTCTTTAAGGACATACTTTTTAAATTGTTTTAAGATTGAATATTATATGTGAAATACTGATGAGTGAAACATTTGTCAAAAGTTAATGCAGACTTAATAATAACGTATTTTATATGTGAGAGATGTACTATACAGTGATTTTAGTACTATACCAACGAGATGATATAACAAAAAAAAATTCTTGAGCACCAATCTACACTTCCAATGTCATTTAACACAACAAATAGTCAAATTTCTTCCTCCAAAGTCTGATCACTGCTCCTGCATTGCACCTCATACTTTTACCGGCAGAGAATTGAAGATTATTACGAGGATTACAAATTGTGCAATCTTGATCTTGCCCTACTTATGTATTTTGTGGGAAACATTTTATTCAACAGTGTTCTCCTGGTTTAGAGTTGAACAATTAACAAATCTGTCAATTATTACAGATAATAACCTCTGGGCGACAGTATGTCAGTGGTTAGAGCAGTGACCCTCCAACCCGAAGGTCAAAGGATAGACTTTGCCGCATTGCCTAGTATGAAAGTGGTGTGTGTGAATGATTGTTGGTGGTTGTAGGGGCCGAAGGCGCAGATTGGCCGTTTTGCTTCTGTCAGTCTGCCACAGTTGTATCTTACCACCGTCCAGTGCAGTGTGAATGAATAATGACCACAGTGTAGCACTTTGAGGGGCTTCAACAAAGCTTGTAAAGCGCATTATTATTATTAACATGCCCGTTTTACTGTAAATTGTGTTTCAGCTCATTTGTATTCTAGGCCAGGTTCACTTACTTCATCATTGTCATAATGGTCTTCTCAATCATCATTTATTCCAATATTTTCTGCCTAAATTAATGAATGTGATTTAAATGAAATGTACTGTGAAATGTTTTAAAGTAAGTATCAATGTTAAAGTATTGTCTGGAAAAGGGGCAGATACAATAAGATTGCTCTTCTTTCTGCTCCTTTTGTTTAAGCTTAGGATGACTCTAAGTTGTGTGCATGCAGTTGCCCTGAGCAGTGTTCAGACCAGACTAGCCCCAGCTAAAGTGTGGCCAGTGACACATTTCTGTTTGTTTCACAAAGTGGGACAATGGTTCACACAAGACCTTGACTCATATTGAACTACTTTTGGGCATCACATATTTTTCACTTTGTTTACAATACTTATACAATTCTTTTCCCACAAAGCTTTTAAGATCAATATAACTTAAAGTAGAAGTTAGACTTATATTATCTCACAATAATATGAATATTGAAGAAAAAATGTTTTTCAGTAGCAAAAGTTGGTATATATTATTTTGACTTCAGACAGATTTAAAATGTTAGGGATAATGTTTTATTGTTATGGCACCAAAAATATAAACTATTAAAAGTATTAGGCATGCAACTAATCATGATTATCGTAGTCGACGAGTCGGCAAGTTTTATTTTTCATTTATATTGTACAATTTTACTTCTTTAGTAATATTTTTAGATAAAGATAAAATAAGATGACTGAAGGCTTCTAGATAAAGAATATTTACAAAAAAAACATTGTTGATAATGCTGCTGTGTTATGATAAAACCTTTGGCATATGTTTTAAAGTCTGTCCAGACAACAATAATGATTATTCAAATACTGATTATTTTAGCAGACGATTGGTCACACCCTCTGTAAATGAAAATAGCTTTCATTGTACTACTGTATGTTGTGGTTTTTGCTCGCTCAGCGTCCTGCTCCACACACACGCGGCTGTCAGGTCTGTGTCTCTTGATTGTCCTGTGATTGATGAGCTGTCTCATTGAGTCCTAAAGCTGCAGTCTCCAGATACAGAGACTGCCCGCTGTGCACACATTTGATAGGCTTTTATAGGATTGTCATAGATGGAAGATAGTGTCAGTGGTGTCAACGGCAACCAATGGCACCGGACAGGTTCAATAAAAAGGATGAATGGTTATGCTCACTTAAATATTGTTTAGTTTCCTCATAAAGAGCATATAGTGTTAAATCTGATTATTTCTTAAGTCACGATTCAATTTTCGTTTTTTGATTTTGGACTCCCAATTTTCAGTTCTCTTCAATTTTTTCTTCTTCTTTAAATTAACATTGTTTCTTACTTTATCTAGTACAGTGAGGTTTGCATTAGTCAGGTGCACATCAAAATTGTGCTTCAGAGCTTTTACTTTTACTTACAAATTTAACCTTTACTTAGCCAGCAAAGTTTGCTCTCTTTACTAGCACTCTAGCAGCAAAGCTGCCCTGGCTCGGTTCCATGACCAGGTGGAGAATTTCTGTGTGGAGTTTGCATGATCGCTTTGTGTCTAGGTGGGTTTCTGTCTACTTTGGTTGTCCCATCCCATCACTATAAAACAAGTACAAAAGTTGCGGTAGTCTTGATTAAATCTAACTCAAGATTAGGGGATGGGTCCCCAGGCGCTGCCATATGTCATCCACTGCTCCTGACAGTTTGCCCCAACAGTAGCATTGAATGATGGTTCTGATGCAGAGAACACTTCTCTCATTTTTGGGACAATAAAGCATATATTGAGCGTAGAGTGAATAAATAATGTACTGTAAAGCGCTTTGGGTCTTGAAAGGCACAATATAAATCCAATGCATTATTACTATACCTTAAATGTAAGCTCAACAGTCAAAAAACAGACATTTCAGTGATTTTTAGGGCTTTAATTTTCATATTTTGACAGTGCGCCTCTTAAGTGTTGTGTTGATTGGGGCAATACTGTGTTGACGTGTGGAGACCCTCTCTTAACAGGTTACTAATGCAGCCTGACGTGGGGCAAATAGGCAGCAGTGCACTGAACGGGCCTAAGTCCACTGTAAACCCACACTTGGCTGAAGGAGGCTGTTTGTCACTGTGTGTTGCAGTCACTCTGACCTGATCTGGCCCTGAGTAAACTTCCCAATCTGAAGGGTGCCCCTCGAAGGAAGGTGGGTGTTGCTGTGTTTGGATAGACTGTGGCACGTTTCACCTGTGGACTTTTGTGTTTGTGTAAGTGGAGCTAAAAGCAGGGGAAGATCACAGCTAATGGCCTCTAATGAACGCAGACACAGTTTGTAGAGATGCTAGATAAGACTCGGCGCCAGATCTGGTCCAAGGAGCTGTGGACAGTGCAACAGACAAGCAATAACGTATTAAGTGAACTATAGGTTATAACCAGTGTGTGAGGAGATGAGATATGATTTGGATTATCCCCATTATGATATGAAAACAAAATTATAGCAACCCACACAGAAATGTGTGAGTTTTAAGCAGGGGTGTGCAAAAATATCAAAATATTAAAATATCGATATATTGTGGTATTAAATGTGGTGATACAGTATTGTTATCGTGTGCTGCTGAATATGTTTTAGCTTTTTTTTTTTGTGACCACACTATAATTTTGTTGCTCATTTAGGGGAAGGAAACTTGTTGGAGTACACTTGACATATTTTGATGATTAAAATAGATGCACTTCAAATTAACTTTGCACAAGTAGTGGTTTAACAAAGAAATATTGTTGCTAAAATGAATTTGGTTCTTAAAAAACAGCAATATATCACAATATAGTATCATGTGCAATATATTGATTATTGCATGTATCGCCATATCATGATAATATCGTATTGTGAGCCATGTATCGTTTATCGTATTGAATGTGATTCTCAGATCTAGTTTTAAGTATTGCATAACATCTGAACAGACAGTAGAATGAACCACAGAAGTACAGAAATATCTCTTATCTTATTAGGACATTGCAAATTTCAGTTATTTTATTTTTTGCATGTCACCAAAAAACAATTACAATGCTATTAATTTTACCTCTATAACAAATTGGTGTTTAGGGTAAACATTCAACCTCTCAGGGAATGAAATATGTGTCCTTCTTGCTATTTTAACAATTCAGACTAACTCAAGTACTTAAATATTTGGTGATTATTCTACAGTATAGCAGAATTATTTTTCATACATTTCCATATTGAGAAGTTTTGTGAAACATTTTTAGCTATCGTTACTACGCCTACACTATCCTCTTGTTGTAGTCATGGTCTGTTAGTCAAGGCTATTTTCAGGCAAAGACATCACACCTATTTTAGACCACATTCAAAGTGCCAAATCACTGTTTTTGTGCTTTTACTCGCATAACAGCAACATTGTGTTCTTGTGTCACTTTGTCCATTACATAGGTCCTGGAGTTATTTGAATCATCCCACCATAAAAGTTATATAGTGCAATGTGCATATCTTTTAAGGAAAACGCATTGCTCAAAAGGACAAAGAAAACAGTTCTAGCACCATGATCAGTGCCTCAGAGCTGGGGATCAAATATCACATCTTCTGAGGATTCGTATTGATTGGCACTAACAAAAGACTAGCATGTTTCAGTCCATTAGCCAACTGGTTGCATCACAATACTTTCATTTATCCTAATAGAGCTAACAAACTACAATCACAGACCATTTTAAAAGTCTTATCAATGGTTGCTGCTTGTGTCACAATTCTTACCGCTTTTTGTGTAATTGTTGTTAACCCAAGTATTTAATAGTATTTAAATCACCTTTTGGAGTTTACACTGTCCAATTCACAGCTCATAAAACCGGTAATTTGCATCAGAAATAATTAATCAATATTTTAATATGGTTCAAACTTATCCTGTAATATATTGATTAGCATCTCTTCCATCTTAACAGTATAGCTGCTTTGTGTGGTGTGGTTTTGAGTTAGACTTTTTTAGATGCCAGACACTCTTCATGATGCAACCAGCAGGCTCAAAATCCTCCTGAAAACGCCTGCAGTGAGGAGGCAGATGCTCTGTTTGCCCCTGGTCTGTAGTCACACAAACCCACAAATACACAAGGTGGGCTCCCTCTTAAATGGCTTTAGTTTCTATCATAACACCGCAGTGGTTGGGACAGAGAGGGTCCAGTTTACTGAAAAGCCACATGTCTAAAATAACCAGAGACAAGCCACTGCTCTTTGCCTGTTTTACTGCCTGTGTCTGCACTTTATAAGCTAAAAATCCCAAAATATGTCATTGGTACAGTTGTCTGTTTATACACAAACGCCTCATTTAGTTCAAATTATAGTCTGCGGTGGCCCCAGAACAACATAGAGTTTCTTATAAAGCATGATGTGTGCGTTTTGGTGTTACTGGTCTGTGCGTTCTGCCGTGTGAGTGTGTGTGGGAGATGTGTCATGTGACCGTATACACAGGGGAGCCCTTGTTTTCACTTACTGTAAATGACACAGCTTTGCATAATATGAGTGCTGCTGGCTAAAATCTGAAACATATGTTCTTTATTTAACATTATGAACACTTGCATTCACACTGTGGCTTCATAATACAGTGTGAATCTGTCATTTTTGCAGCAACATCAACAAAGCCACATAGCAATAAATATTATGTACAGTACTGCAATAGTATCATCATCACCTCAAATGACAGAAGTCAAGGATGACAGACTTGCTTCAAAATATAGTGCTAACATTTTAAGTTATTTATTTCCTGCTTTTATAGTCTTGTATTTGTGGGATTTTTATTATAATAAAAATAAAATATTTATTTAAATTGTGGCAACTGACAAACAGGCTATGTTAATTTAGACATTTTGACATATTTGGAAATGTTTTAGAATCTTTGCAGTTCATATTTGAGCCTTCTCTCTAATGTTACTGATCCTGATTGTTGTAAGCTACACAACTAATATAATTACACTTCTATTATTTTCCATACATGTGAAGCTTCAACTTTAATTAACACTGTTATCTTATATTCCAGTTTGAGTTTTGTGCTGCTGTTACACCTCTACAGTGTTTGCAATTCTAATGCAGAACTACACTCTCAATGATTATCTCTCCTGTCATCGTTTGGCTTTAGTTTAAACACTTGGTCTTGTCTTAAGTTTCCATTGTGTTATAGACTGCTGTTGGTCTGCTCTCTTCTGCAAAGCCCCACTAATCATTACGCCTCTGTAGAGCAACTTTCCTGTCAATCAAATATCAAATGCACAGTGGCACTTTTATATCCTGGCCTCTGCCCTCTCTCTCTCTCTCTCTCAGCGTCTGCCCGCTGTAGAAACACAAGACAAAGGCATGACGAATTGCCGGAGGTCCCTCACAAGGAAGTACAGAAGGTGTGCCCTGTCAGTGCCAGACAATGAACGCATTCACACCCACTGTACAACACAATACAGCAGAGGGAAGCCAAAGACAGCCAATCTCCGAAATGTCCAAGCACCAAGCCAGCACTGTCTCCTGTAGGCGACCAGCTTCAGCACAGGACCAGGGGGACCCACACTGTGAACAACAAGACTATTGACACAAGATGACAACAGATGAGAGGAGGAACTCAGAGCTGATGCAGAGGAGAGTATATGTATGTTCTAGTGCAGGCAGGTATGAGTAACTGAGGTTCAAATCATCAAATCATTTTGATGGACAAACACACTTCTTTAATCTAAAATCATAGAACTGAGGAAATTAAAATGAAGTATCTTTCAACTGTAATTTTTCTATTGAGCATCTCCTATGCACTTTTGATCGCAATTTTACAGTCATTTCATATTTGTCTTTAGTTTAAACAACTAATACTATTTAATTAACCTGTATTTAAAAAATCTATTGACTGAAATCTATTGATAGACCATGTCAGTCACACATCACATTATTCCAACTCCAATAGAAATGACCATGTAATGCATCTGAATATTGGAACACTAGTCCTCAGCAGTAGGGGTAGGCTCCCGCTCCCCTGCCCTGCCCCCTATCCTTTTGCCCCTGCCCTGATCACCCCATCTGCCCCTGTCCCTCTGCCCCTCTACCCCTACTCTTAATTGCCCATCTGCCCCTGGATCTGCCCCTGCCCTGCTCTGCCCCTGTCGTCCGGTTGGTCGTGTGCTGCTTTTCTCTGTGTGCGCTTGTTTATTTTCGACTGTGTGACTCACGCTTCCTGTGCTACGCTTCTCTACAGAACAGCAGGGCCTCCGCTCATTCTCAATTCTTTCACTTTCTCTCCCTCGCTCCGTCTCTTGTGTGTAGCACTGCTGATTGGCCAACTTCTGTATAATGTGGGGGCCCTGTGAATGGATGCAGTTTATTTAGTGACGTTGGAAAGGGGAAAGGACTAGTGTATCTATTAAAAACTGGTGTTGAGGCCATTAGAATAGTGCGGCTTTGCTGATAAGGAGGTGATAATTAGAAGGGATTGCCTTAAGGACTTGGTGATGCAGGGAAAGCCCCATGTAAGACCTGTTTGTAAGCCTATCCGTGAGCAGCATGCCACCTCTGCTTACAATAGGCAAAGTCTATGGTTTCACTACAGTGGCATAGCACATAGAGTTACACATACCGCAAGTGCTTCTCAAACTGTGGTCATGGTGTTGAACAGTGTTTAACATGCTCTGTCCTAAGATTAGTTTGGGTTTTAGGTATTGAATGACTAAACTAACCACGCATAAACTGTACGTAATCTAGCATATGTCTAGTTTTCTACATTTTTTGATACAATATTAATATTTTGGGCTGCTGTTTTCTGAGTATTATGTTCATATTTTTTGACTGTGTTTCAGTTTTGTTGCTTGTTTAGAGATAGAAAACTTGTTTATGCAATACATTTGAAATATTTATGATTAAAATCTGTTTGTGCAGGTTGTATTTGTAACAAAAAAACACTTTTGTTAAACTCTATTTGGTTCAGAATATTACGTGCAATATATAGTGATATTATTGTACCGTGAGCATTGTATCGTGTATTAAATCTTGAGGAACCCTGTGGTTCCCAGTCCTAACACAGTCCTTCTATTTCCTGTTTTGTCCTGGATTAGTCCTTGTAAGTCTTGGTTTTGTCTAGAATCCAGTGACTAAAACTATTGTTAAAGGTGTAAAACCTGAGAATATCTGTACATCCACAATCATAATCACCATTCTAACGTTAGATATTAGCACTTGTTGTAGCCACACACCAATTACACTGTGTCGAGAGCCAAGTTCCTCTTTGGAAAATACCACCTCCTCTTTGCATCCCTTTCACTGGAAACATTCCTGTGTGCATGGCTCTTTCTTCATCGCAGTTTTCGCCTCACCCCCTTCCCTCCTCGCTGGGCTTGTCTCTCTCGCCGCACACCCACTCCAACAGTCATATCCGCTGTGACTCGGAGCTCTACGGCCTCTGTGTGTCTGGAGCTCCTCACAGGGGGAAGACCAGGGCTGCGCTGTCAGGTAACCCACCCCTCCCTCATTCCCATTTCTATGTCATCTCTGTCTGAGCTTTTACGGGAATCCATTGCTGTACTGATCAAGATGTTAGACTCATTTTGTGCCTTTTTGATGCTGTTCACTCATCAGTTGCATTAAATAAATTATTGTTGCAGATGTCTAGAAAATCTGATTCTCCAAGTTGTTATGCATGCAGTCTGCTCATTATGTGTGTCTCAAGAATTCTCAAGATTTTATCATTTGTTTTGTTTTTTGTGTAATTTTTGTAGCATACTTCTTAACCATAATCCAGTGTCTTTTTTGTGCCAGTCCAAAGCCAGGATAACTGAAGAGGGTAGCACCAGGAAGGGCATTTGGAGTAAAATGTGACAAATGAATATGCACAGAGGATTGCAAAATGGAAAGGAAGAACAAATGGTTGTTGATCTTATCTCAACTCTAGCTTAAAGGTTGCAATAGTATTTTTACTTTTTAACACATAATTTCTCTTTTACTTAAATGTTATATTCTGTGGTTGCTTCTGCCTAACCAATACAAGCATTCAAACTCTGCTGTGTTCATTATTAGTCCGCTTTAAGCCCCCACTATTGACTTGTGGTTCATTGGCTTCTCTCTATCAAAGCAAGTCTTACCACACTGTGAACTGCTTGTCTTCTGCGGTTCAGGTATAGCTCTTGTATCCATTATACTGCGGAGTGACTTACTCTTCTGGTATGCAGCAGAGAAAGACTTTTTAACACTTAATACCATTTGGCTATGTCTTTTTCCAGTAATTCTGACACCAGACTCTCTAGATTCTTCTTATTGGTATTTTGATTGACAAGAGCTATCTTTTTAACTTTCCACTCACGCAATACAAGTGGACTAGTTGTAGAAAGAAAGGTTTCTTCTAGAGACCAATAGCGTGAATTGCCCACATGGGTCGGTCAGTCAAGTACTCGGGTTGTCAGCGGTGATGCCAGCTTGTCAATGCGCACCGTCTCAAAGCCTTTTCCCTCCTCACTTCCTGCTGCCACTGTACGTCTGTAGTCATAGAGGATGCTGGGAGATAAATTTAGACCTCCAGCTCCCTCTCCATCTGCCGTTGCACTGAGTAGGCTGGTGGTTTCCATGGGAACATGCACCAGTAAGAGAACGAGGAGAGGAGGAAATTTCTTTATGGGGATGTTTTAGGAAATGATGAATGTTGTTAATTTTGTAGGTGTGGATTTTAATATGTGGCACCTTTTCACACCTGTATTAGCTACAGTAAAACATGATTAGAAAATACAATACAAACTGGACAGCTCAACTTCTTTTTGCAATGAAATTAAGTTTAGACCAGCACCTTTGTTTTGAAATAAATTACTTTTCATTTTGGCACTTCTCTTCTGAGGAAGCTATTGTGAAAATGCTTCTTCTATAGTAACTGGCAACACTGGTTTGTGACTTAAAATTCAGCTAAAGAGAAGAGGCTGCTTCCTTTTAATTTAATATTCCCTGTTGCTCAAAAACGTGTTCTCTTGAGGCAAATCGTCATCTTCTTCCTCTCATTCTCCATTCATTCAGTCTCTATGGACCACTCATTACTAACATTACAGCACACCACAGTTTTGCAGCTGAGATTTTATTGTTTTAAACGTCAAGATCGTTGGCTTCTGGTGTTGCTAAAATTAACTCCCTGTGACACCTCCAATCGAAGAATTGTGCACATCTAACTGCCTCCATAGCTTCCTGTTCACACCTCACGCATCTAAAAATAGCTAAAGAGAGGAACGCCCTTGTCAGTCCTTATTAAGCAGGGCACATATATATTTACATAACTCCTGTCTTAAGATCTCGCTTATCAATATATAGCATTTTTCAGCCGTGTGTGGGGAATGTTGCTATTTATAACCAGTTGTTTCCGTGGAGCGAGACACGAGGAAAACCCCTAGCGAATCAGAGGAGGATAGGCTCATGCTGGGTCACCTCAGGTCACAGGAGCTGATTGGTTAGTCTCGTCTGCCTCTTGTTGGCGTATATGAAACAGGCATATGTGTGTTTTAAAGTATTCCCAAGTTTGCAAAATGGACTACCTAGCATAGGCTGAAGTCTTTGATTCAGAATATATATATCTGGATTTGTAGTTTTTATTTAAGATTAGACAACTGCGATTAGATTTGCAATATATGTTCTAAAAGTAGGCTTCAGTTCAGAGTGCACATTGTACTCCAAGAGAATTTGAACATTTGAAAAAAAAAACTTGAGGTCTAAACTACAGGTATAACAAGATGTGCAGCCTTTGCAATTTGATAATTGTGCAAACAAAGATTTTGATTTTAATTTCACAGGGATCAGATCAGTTTTTATAGAAAAAAGAAAATACAGCCACCAATGGGTAAAGTACATTTTCCTCATTGGCTTTTGAAAGACATAATGCCAAAAAGAATCTATGTCAGTGAAGTAAATTAATCTACTCAAATAATATTCTGAATTCAAGTATTTTTAACTCTTCTAGAAATAAATTCTTGCGGTGTGGATTTCTGCCAGTGTTAGTCGTCTAGACTGTCATGAATAATGGAGGCACTTCCTGCTACTCTTAAAAAGCAGCTAATCGTCCTTTTTTAGGCGGATTCACTGGTGACACTGGAGATAATTAAACCCACTCTGTGATCGCCATGCCAACACACACAAAGACATTAGTTTCATAGGTGGCAAGGAAGACCATTTGTCATGCTGTCTGCCTTCACTCCTGTCTGCTCCTGGCAGTTTGTGCAGCATCATGGCTCCTAAATTCTCCAATTAGTAAAATGTGTCATACTCAACCCCAATGTGCTTGTAGTTATTAATATTTGTAGACGGAGATTAGTTGAGTGAAGCTATAAAAGTTTAGATCACAACTAAATGACACACAAGTAATACTGTATATGTGTTTGTACAGTATAATTATAGGAGCATACTGTGTAACCTTTATGGTGTAGGGTCCATCACCTGCTTGTCTTTATGGAGATGTTATTGCTTTGCTTGGAATGTTCCTAAGTACGACATTTATTCTCATTCTCTATCTCTATCACTATACAGCTCAGATCTGTGGCAAGGCAACCCCACTCACAGTTTAACATTTAACCTGATCATATCTGTTAAGGACAAAATCCTTTAACTCATTATATTACAATAAAAGTGCTCACATTAACAATAACAACAGTAATTTTACTTGCCCTGCCTTCTTTTTATATGTTCTAATGCCATTTCAAAACCATCCACACTCAACTCTGCCACATCTGGATTTGTAGGATAACCCACAAATTTAAAAATTGCTTTTGCATTGCTCCAAATGAAACTGATCATCATAGTATTTCGAACCAAAATAATGTAACCATATAGACGACCATAATGAATGCCACTGAAGGCATCAAACACTAGTTAAATGAATTCTCAGAGAGAAGAATGTGAACACAGCTTATAGTTTGAATTGTTGTGTGTGAGTGCTTCTGAGGAAATCGTCAACAAATGATTAGCCCTATGACAGATACGAAAGAAGTCGCCTTGAGCCTGTCGAGTTCTTTCTTGGGTCTTTCTTTTCCCCTCCTGCTGTAAACCGGCTCTAATGAAGGCTGACTGTGTTTTTATAGACATATGGAGAGAGCAAAAGTGTGGCTCATTAAAAACCTGTCAGTGCCGCTACCACCGTACGCTCCAGTCTAGTGCTGTTTATTCAATTCACACTTCCTCCTGTTTCCTACATCCTTTCATAGTGTGTTTTGTGAAAGTCTGTAACCACTTTTGTTGCCCTTTTCACTGCTGTGGTATCAGTATCGTAGTGATCACATGGAGCATGAGTCTTAAGAAAGTTCAGTGTCTCTGGTTGCTGACATGATCTGATTCTTGGTTGCTAATCTTAATAAGATAATCTGAATATATTGGTTCATGGTTATCAAAGGTGTGAACATGGATGCTCCGTCAAAACTTATGATTTGCATGATCTCTTGCCAGAAAATGTTTAGATTGTCTGCACTACAGGAATTTGGAGCTGAGAGCGAGTGCAGGATTTGTAGTAAGTGGGAGATATTACACTACATCTGTCTTGATAAAAGATGGAAATTTCATCACAGTGTCATCTCAGAGTTTTCAAATCCACAAAAGTGTGAGTCCTCATAAAGCCAGCTAAGTGTCTAAGTGGAAGATATGAAAATAAAAGTCTTTACGAGAGGGTCCCACCTCAGGCCCCCCTTGGAACAGTACTGTGCGGTAGTCTGTTGTCTTTGATATTGCTATTGACATTCATGTGAAGCACTTGGGTCAGTGAAGTTGTTTCAAATGTGCTAAATAAACCTGAATTGAATTGTGAGGTGCCCATCAGATAAACTATTCTTTCCTCATTTGTTTTGACTTCTTGCCCCCACTTTCAATATTCACTGACTTGAGGAGAGAACCTGTTGCCCATGGATTATTCAAAACAATACCTCATCTGGGCATGCCACAATTAAAATGTGTTTTTCCACTGGTACCTGACCATATCTTTTCTGTATACACTTTATTTGTTTCTTCATCTATGTTTGTTTTTATCTGTTTTTCAGATGCATCCTGAAGAACCACAGCAGACAGGCAGTGTGAGAGCTTCGATCAGGGGAGGGCTGTGAGCATGGCCTGAGGTGTACTGTACAAAATGATCCTTGTTTACCTGACTTATGGCAGCTACAGGGGAAGCCTAACGATGCCTCCTTTGGTCCTTTCCAATAACGTGGGCTCAGACTGGTGGAACAGGTCCCTGGTTCTGATTTGTGGCGCTTCATGTTGACTTCTGCCTTAGACCTCTCTGCCATGCGGTTAGCCCCATGAGGCTGAAGGGGTCGTCATAGTGTGTGTGAGGCCCCTCCCACTCTATGGAGGCGGAGCCTGGACACCCTAAGGGCGAGTGCTCTGAAAGACAGGAGCATGTGACAGAATCGTCCCTTCCCTCTGATCCCGGTCAGACCTCTGCCTCGCGTCCTGCGCACAGGTCCCAGGGGCGGCTGCAGCACCGCTCGCCTAGATCTCCAGGTCTCCTCCTGCGCTTCCAACAACAGCAGGCGTTAGCATGGCAGCCATCAGACGCAGCGGGCCCCTCTGGAGGCAGCTTCCTCTCTCCTTCCTCTCCCTCATCTTTCCTACCCTCTACCTCCTCAGCACGAGGGGATCAGGGACACAGAGTACAACCTCAGACCAGCCAGGACCCTGCAGAGAGGCTGAGTTCTCCCAAACGTGGAGAGAAGAAGCCTCAGAAACCTGGCAAATACGTGTGCTCCTACTGTGGTCGACCGTGTGCCAAACCCAGCGTCCTTCAGAAACACATCCGCTCCCACACAGGAGAGCGGCCCTACCCCTGTGACCCCTGTGGATTCTCCTTCAAGACCAAGAGCAACTTATACAAGCACCGCAAGTCCCATGCCCACCGCATCAAAGCCGGTCTGATGTCCTGTCGGGAGGAGCTTAGTCTCAGCACATCAGAGGCTGCTAATGTGGGAGAGGAGCATGAGGAGCCCACAGAAGGAGAGAGTACAGAGTCTGAGGAGGAGACCGGACAGCACAGAAAACCCAAGGACCCATCACGCCCCTCAAGGAAAGAGGAGAGCCACAGACCTGAGGACTCACAGGCCGTCAAACAGAGACTGGCTCTAAGACTTAGTGAGCGCAAACGAGGTCCGAAAGCTTCCCCCGATGATCCACCCTCTTCCTCTCTCTCCACATCCTCATCCTCTCTAGGCCCTGGCAGCAAAGGTAGCACCGAATCTGGCTACTTCTCTGGATCAGGGAGCACTGACCTGTCACAAATCAGCCCCCCAAGTGCCAGTGCCAAAACTTATGCTGAAATAATTTTGGGGAAATATGGAAGACTCGGAGGCCAACAGAGAGGGGGCCATCAGCAGCAGCTTCACTCTTCTTCTGGAACTGAGGAGAAGAGCATTTCCTTCACAGTTCCTAAAACACAGGTCATTGAACACATCACCAAACTCATCACTATTAATGAAGCCGTTGTTGATACCAGTGAGATTGACAGTGTCAAACCACGACGCTCATCGCTCTCCCGTAAAAGCAGCATGGAGTCGCCAAAGACTGGCACTCCTAAAGACCCCTATGCATTCGACCCCAAAGCTGAAAGCCCAGGTCCCAGCGGGGTAAGACCTGAGGCTGGTACTCCTGAACCTCTTTCATCTGTGCCTCTGCTCCGAAGTCACTCACTGCCCTCCTCCACCAGCCAGGAGCACACCCCCTCCTCCCCCACACCACTGTCTCCTGGAGGCTTTCGTCTTTGCCAGTCATTCGATGAGCAGCAGGCGGCAGCTGCAGAGATGAGAGTGGGACATGTTCAGCGCATGTTAAGACGGCAACCGGCAATTGAGGTTCCTCTAGGAGCTGAACAAGTGCTTGAAGATACAGGTCAGTCCTCTTCAGGAAAAAGTACAAACGGAAAAAGACAACCAAAGCAACAGCTGCACAAGAGCCCGTGCTTGTTTGAGTGTGAGGCCTGTGGCTCCCTGTTTCAGCACAGTGAGGGCTATGAGTCCCACATGGGCACCTGTACAGGACACCACCAACAGCCCGAACTAGAGGCCGAGGATAGGGTCAAATCTGGCAGAGACGACCGCCCCCATGTAATGATGCACTATAAGTTACCAGCTCTGGCAGTGACAGTGAGGAAGAGGAGAAAAGAGGAGAGCCTAGAGGAAGATCCTCCCAGTCCCACAACCCGTACTGCAGTGTCATCTGGAGAGGAATGCAGCCGTTCCCAATCAGGTAAATTTAAAACGTGTTCCAAAAGCATTTGGAACAATAATGAAAATTTCAAATCAACCAAGGTGATGTCTAATTAATTTCAAACTTTATACTTTTTTAGAGGCTAATATACTTGATTGATTTGTAAATGTAAAGTCTTTCTTGAAATATATACTAGTACATAATAATAAACAATACATATTGTTGTATTGTTTTGTATGTTTGTAGGTGGTCATTCAGAACCAAAACAGCAGCAGGACAGAAAGGGTGTGTCAGTCATTCAACACACCAGCTCCTTTGAGAAGCAGGAGAGTGTGTCCATGGAGAGTCAGGGGTCAGAGGTCAAAGAGACACAGCCTCAGCCCAAACCGTCCCCCTCCACCAGTCGCCTCATTCGCCAGCCCAACATCCAAGTGCCCGAGATCCTTGTCACTCTGGAGCCAGACACTGACATGCCACCAGTGTCCCCCACAGTGATAGTGTCCTTACCTAAGGTTTGTCTCATATCTAGAAAAATGAATACGACATGTTCACTTTTTAGTGCTACTCATTGTAAATATCTTATGTGTTGCTTTGTGTCATAGGAAGCAGAGAAAGTGGAGGAGTTCCAGTGGCCTCAGAGAAGCCAGACTTTGGCTCAGCTCCCTGCAGAGAAGCTCCCGCCCAAAAAGAAGAGGCTGCGTTTGGCCGAAGCAGCTCAGTCCTCAGGAGAGTCTAGCTTTGAGTCTGTGTCTGTGCCTCGCAGCCCCAGTCAGGAGAGCAGCCTCTCCCTCTCCTCCAATCTCTCGGTGTCTCTGGAGGACCCCGTCAGATCGGAAGCCGTGGTCTGGGCTGCTAGCCAAAGCTCCCAAATGTTAATGGTGCCATCAGTCTCTCATCAGTACCACCAGAGCCACAAGGAGATGAGACGCTCCGCATCTGAACAGACGCCCCCTACTCACCAACAACCTCAGCAGATGCCTGAAAACAGGAGTAAGTCCTTTGACTACGGCTCTCTGTCCTCTCAACAGCCCAGCACCTCCTGGAAAGAGCGGAGAAAATGTCTTCTGGTAAAACATGCCACTTTAGGAGATCCAGAGGAGGAGCAAACTAGAGCAGACAGTCCCAGGCCTGGGCCCTCACATGTCAGCCACCACCCTCTTTTCTCCACTGAAGAATGGTTTCTTCATGAAGAATCAGGACAAACACTGCCGTCTTCAGATGTGCTCTCTTTGGTTCCCAGAGATCAGCAAACCTCAGCGCCATCTCTCAGTCATGTGTTCCACACTGAAGTTCTCCACAGAGCCCTCTTTGATCCACACAGTGCACGGCTTGGGACTCCACTTCACCATCTACTTCCTCTGCAGTTCTCCAGCCACAGTCAAGCTCTGTATTTTCCCTTTTCCACCAGGCCTTTGCCTTATGTTCCATTGGCCCCACCTTCTATAAACAGTTCGATAGCACTCTCTCCAACCACTGTAACCGCTCCATATCATGACACACAGCCCATTATTGCCACATGTTTGGCTCAGTTGACACCTGTTGTTTCTTTAGTTGTCCCAGTGCGATTGCAGACTCACATGCCAACATACGCTAGTGCCATGTATACAACTCTCTCCCAAATCATGGCCTCTTCACGCTCACCTGAGCCTATATGTACCACTATGGTCGTTATGAGCCAGCTGGAGCAAAGCAAGCTTCAGAGGTCTTACCTTACTGTTCCAGCCCTCCAAATGAAAACTCCCATTTCGCTGACACCTTCTTTAGTTTCACTAGATGAGGAGGCTTATGGTCCACTTGGGGCCGGAGGAAGTAAACGCATGCTTTCACCTGCTGCCAGTCTAGAGCTGAGCACAGAGGCTCAGAGACACCAGAAAAGAGTGAAAGAGGAAGAGGAGGGGGAGCAGGGCAGCACAGGGGAGAGGAGCAGGGAGGATGCAGCTGGAAGTGTGGGGGGGGGTGAGGTTACTGAGAGCAAAGTTGAAGATGAAAAGAACAAACAAATGCAAACTCAAAATGCAGAAGACAAATCTATAAAGGAGGAGAAGAAACAGGAGCAAAACCAAGCTTCAACTCAAAAGTCTGAAGTTACTGAGAAAAAGGAAGGCACCAGACCAGTCTCTGCTTCTCACCCCAGTCTCCACACCTCCACTTCAGTCAACTGGTGCTACCTGAACTACATCAAGCCCAACCACTCAGCACAGCAGGACTCTCAGACCTCAGTGTATTCCTCCTGGAGCGTGAGTGCACACAACCCCAACCTGCCCGGCCTGAGTACCAAGACAGCCCTGTCCCTTCTGTGCACCAAACAGAGGCACAGCGCAGAAACTTACACCATGGCCACTGCCAGCCAAGCCAAAAAGGGAGGCAGGGAGCCCCAGCAGGAAACAGAGGTAACAGCATGCATAGGCAAATATGTTTAAAACATTTATGTTTTTGCAATAGTCATTGAATTTAACATCTGCAAAAGGTGAAATTTGACACAATTCTCTGTGTAGTTGCAGATAAATCCCACCCCAGTCAGCCCTGTGGTTAGCGGTCAGATAAAGGAACAACCGCAACATGAAAAGAGCAAGGCAAAACCAAAGAAGGATGATGAAGCTACCACATCCAAATCCAGAGAGTCCTCATGTGTTCGCATTTTTGAAGGCGGGTGAGAAAGAATTTTTAAACTTTTCCCTTGTTGTTTAAATGATGATGATGTACATGTTGAACGAAGAAATGTTTTGAATCACTGAATACTAATAGATGCAAGGACTGGGGAACTGCATACCTGCTAAGAGCGTTGTGTGTAGAATCTCTCAGTTGTCCAGGTAGAATCCATGGCAAAAGGAGAAATTTAATTTGTCAACTGGACAGAGTTTATTTGGTCAAATACATTTCGCAGCTCATCCAAGCTGCTTCTTCAGTTCTGGTCAGATGCTGGCGGACACCACTTTATATCTGCCTGAAGGGAGGAGCTTAATTACAATGAAATTACTCTGAGACAACACATATTTGTTTACAGTTTCTGTTAGTTAGTTGGGCCTATTCAATATGGAGTGTTTACAGTTTCTGTTAGTTAGGTGGGTCTATTCAATATGGAGTGGGAGTGGGGGAGTAGTTAGCATATCCATTCAGGGCCATGATGGGTGTTTTCACACCTCTGGACATGTCCTGGCTAGTCCCGTTGTTTTCTCTGTTTGTTTTGATTTAGGTTTGAGGATAGAGTTATAGATGGGAGACAAATGATGTCTGAGACCTCCATTTCTGTTCAAGGAAGGATTCTCTTTCTTGACAAAAATAGCTTCTTTAACTCCCCTCTCAAACCAGTTCTTTTCTCTGGCCAAGATCTGGACCTCACTGTCCTCAAAGGAGTGGCCCGTGGCTTTTAGGTGGAGATGTACGGCAGATTGCGGCCCACTCTGGTTTTCCCGTCTGTGTTGATACATTAGTTTGAAAAGTGGCTGTTTTGTTTCTCCAATGTAGCGCTCACTGCAGTCTTCACTACACTGAATGGAGTAGACCACATTGCTTTGTTTGTGGCTCGGTGTTTTGTCCTTAGGATGGATCAGTTTTTGTCTTAAAGTGTTTGTGGGTTTGAAATAGACTGGGATTTCATGTTGTCTGAAGATCCTCTGTAGTTTTTCAGAACCGCTAGCCAGGTAAGGAATAATTACACCCCTTCTCCTGGGCTCTGGTTCTCTGTTGTCCTGTTTCTTGGCACCAAATAAACTCTGTCCAGTTGACAAATTAAATTTCTCCTTTTGCCATGCTAAGAGCGTTATAAAAACAAATGTTGTAACAAACCAAAAGTGTATCTTAATTGACAAACTGAGACAAACTATAGGTTATTTTATGTTTTTTGTATGATTCAGTTTACACACTCACTGAATTGTCTCTGCATGTAAGGTTTAAGTTCCTGCTTTTAAGTGCTCAGTCTCTTTTGTGATTCTCAGTGGTGTTATCAGCCGGTCAGGTCTGCTTGGAAGACGCTCCAGCGGCCGTAAAGAGCTGAGGGCCAGTCTGAGTTTACTCAGCACTGTGCTGCAGATTTAATTCCTGATGTGGGAAAACAATCAGTGCTTTCTGAGATGGGGGAAATATTTTTAGCAGTGACAAACAGAGTGTGACAGACGCCAGTTCTTCAGCGCTGCATAATGCCACAGCTGAGACTGTTTTACCCTCATGTAACAATTTGTTATGATTTGCTCTTGTGGCTTGTGTTGTACAACAGTGTATTCATGGTTTTAGCTCTTGGCATTTCAGTCAAAATGCCATGTTTAAATACACTGATATTTGCCATCTCATAATGGACTTTCTCATTCAAATATAAATTGTCTGTGGTTTTACTGTGTCTGTGAATAGGCCATGGGTAAACATCAATATTGCATATCAACAAGGTTTTTATAGACCAGGGCTAAATGTGTTGCTTGGTTTTATACATAGTGTCTATTTTGGGTTGTTGGCCATGCAGGCTTCCCTTCCCGGCCGTCCCCTCTTAGTGGCTGCTGTTGTTGGCAGCGTTGCCGGCTGTAGCAGAATGGATGTTATTCTGCTGCTGTGGGTTTGCTGGGGCTTCCCCGGCCGCCTGCATAAAGAGGACCTTGTTTCTCAGTTTATCTTGTGTATGTTACCAGGCAAGTAGCTGGTGCATCCACAATAATTATTATTATTTCATGGGGCAAATGAAAAATACCTTCTCAAAAGCGTCTCTGTGTGAAGTTTCTGAATAAAAATAATGACATTTTCATTGGATTGATAAATAAGAGTTGATTTTACTTCTTATTCATGCAAATTCAGGATGTTATATTGCCAGTGCCATGTGTTCAGTCTCTCACCTGTGTCCCAGGTATAGGTCAAGCGAGGAGTATGTGTATGTACGTGGACGAGGTCGGGGAAAGTACATTTGTGGAGAGTGTGGGATCCGCTGTAAGAAGCCCAGCATGCTGAAGAAGCACATCCGCACACACACAGACGTACGCCCATATGTCTGCAAACACTGCAACTTTGCCTTCAAAACGAAAGGTAACCCTGGCCGCCTGGATTTATCGAATGTATTCCCATGATTTATGTTCAGACACTGTGAGTCTCTCAGGGCTGAGGGGATGATAATGTGCCTTCCTTGTTCCTTCTTAGGGAACCTCACCAAGCACATGAAGTCAAAGGCTCATGGGAAAAAGTGCCAGTCCGTGGGAGTGTCTGAGTCATCACTGGATGAGCCTGAGAGTGAGGAAACAGGTACTAAGGATCACAGATTCTATTGTGGACAGAGACTGCTATGGCTGGATGAGCGTGTGCCTGTTCAAAACTGCAGCTTTTCAGCTTTTCAGTCCTGACAGCTTATGCAACACCATGTTCTATTCTCCCCCTTTAGCCTTGCTTAAGTAAATATAAAAATACAATAAATAAATGAGGAATACAGTCAGTTCAACAGTTACAAGGCTCCTGCAGTGAATACCTTTATAAAATATGATTGTCTGCAGTGCAATTTTTAAACCTCAATGTGTGCCAAAGCTACAGTTACCTTATTCTGTCTGCAGCTGATGGACTGCAGTCATTACTGCCAAGGACTTAACCATCGACCTGCCATTCACAAACCTAGAGATAGTTTATGAATAGACACAGCACAACTCAATACATTTCTAGTCTTTTCATGTAAGCACTATTTATAACATCCAACAGAGTGAGGGTCAGGGCTAGCTTAGAGAATATTGAGAGGACTTTAGTCACGACTAAAGCAGCTTTGTTTGCTGTTTGAGTCTCTTTTATTGTCATTATTATTATTATTATTATTATTATTATTATTATTATTATTATGTATTTATTTATTTTTTTAGCCCATTTTAAGCCGATTTTAAAGTTTTCGATGTGTCTTTGTTTCAGGAGGGAGTGAGGAGCCTGTGCCAGAGGAGCAGGAGGAGCACCAGTTTTCTGACGTGGATGAGTCTGAAGATGACGATGAAGAGGAAGACGAAGAGTCCACCACACATGATGATCCGCCTTCCTCCTGTTCATCTGACACACATCCTTCCACTGGGGGGCGCTCCACAGGTAGTGGGCATTCCCACCAGGGCACCCCAGATCGCGAGCTCCCTGGCCCCACCTTAAGTCAGGAGCCCTCTCCTCGGGGCTTATGGTCTGGGAGCGGCCGTGCGTCCTCTCCCTGCAGCAGGAGGGCGTTGTTCTCCCGCCGGGGCATTAGACCAGCGCGGGCCTTCTCTCCGAGCAGTGAGAGCTGTTCTCCGAGTCGCAGCCTCTCTCCTCGACTCGAGCTGTCCCCCGTGGTCCTCAGCCTATCCCCCAAATCTGAGTTGTCCTCCCCCAGTCGACATGTGTCCCCCTCCCCTGATAGAGGGCCATCTCCCATCAGACCCCTCTCTCCTCTGCGGCCCGTCTCGCCAAGCTTCTATCGGTCACCCCAAGCCCGAGCCCCACCCTCTCCACTGGGTCTGCACCGGAGGACTCCTGCATTATTGCCCTGGGAAAGTCCTGCTACTAGAGGGGTTAACAGCAAAGAGGTGAGTGAGATAGCCTATGAATCAAAGAAACTCTCTGAATACATTTTACTTACATATTGCTTATACTATAAATTCACAATTCCTTAGTAGTGAGTAACAATGGTGCTACCAATTCATTTTGTGAGACTTCTAAGTATTTCTTCAGTATTCTGTGGTTTGTCTCTCTAAAATTAAAATTATATTTTTGCACCATCTGCAGGAAAAAAGTGGAACAACACTGGAAGGACTAACATTTCCAGAAAGCAGTTTATTTCCATCCGCCTTTCGTCTTTCCACGTGTGAGAGTTATCTTGGTGCACAGCCTGTAGACAACATTTTCAGTCACCTTCCTCTGCACTCGCAGCAGGCACGGCTGCCCTGTGTCATGATCCCTATTGGAGGAATCCAGATGGTGCAGGCCCGGCCAAGATCCCACCCGACCACACCCTCCTCCCCGACCTCTCCCCCTATAGAGGGGTCCTCTCGCCTCAGCTTTGACTCAGCATACTGGGGCGGGACCCCTAGGACTCAAGGCCTCAGGACTCCTCCGGACCAGTTTTTAGTGTCAGAGCAAACAGAAACCAGCCAGCCCCACGGAGACAGGACACAACTACACAAACCTAAATCAGAGACAGACTCAAAGCAATATAGCAGCTCACACAGCTCTGTCCAAACACCCAGGGGCTCTGAAGGGACCCCTGTGAGGGACACTTGCCCGGGACCAGCCCTCAGCCCAGCCGTGTCTGTAGCCGAATGTTCCAGAGGGCACACGGAGCAGCCACCATCAGGGGGCGATGTGGAGGAGAGAGCAGAGCAGTCAGACCAGAGCACTTAAGTGTCAGCACTTCTATGTGTCACTTACATTAGCTTTATCGATTGCTCCACTCTTTGATTTTTGCTTTGTTGTTTTTTTTTACCATTGAAATGCTTTTTTAATTTAATGTTTCTTTGGCAATATTCAGGTTTGTGGTCAAACAGCACTTTTTATTTGTGAAAAGGTTTATGTAAATGCATATATAAATTATATATAAATATATCCCTCCTGTACGGATACTGTCTGTTTAAATATGTTTTTAAAAACTGACTTTGTTTGTAAATGACCAAAAACTTTATTCTTAATAATTCCATTTGTTTGGTTATTACAGTATTACTCCAGTTGTAGTTTCTTGTGCCTTTTCTGTCCAGGTGTATGTATTGACATGTCAGTACAGATGACATAAAGGAGGCTGTGAACTTTTATATCACCTTTTATTTTTTGTGAAGGTTCTAATTGCGTTTCTTGCTAATGCTTTAATGCCAGGGTATCTACATGGAGCAGCAGAAACATGTCAAAGGAAATGCACTGAAGTTATTTTTTTATTATGACATTTGAGATCAGAAAATATCTTTGTACAGCCTTGAATGCTTCTTATTTATTGATGTTTAAAGATGAAATGTGCATTATTTCAACTTTTTTACTTTTAGTTTTTGACAAAGTACTTTTTGTTACATTTGTGTGTTTTTCATCATGTTCTTGTGACTTGAAGTGGTTACAAAAATGAGGGAAGGTACAGAGGGAACAAGTGCCCTGCTAATTTCACACGCAGCAGAATTTATAATTACATTCAAAGAATAAAAATGCACTACACACAAATGAGACTGTGACATTATTTTGCTTTCCTCATCAGGTGCTTTCTTGTGATATGATGACATACTAAATAGCATATCATTTAAAATCAAGGGTATGTCATATTTTCTTATTTGTCATATTACCTGGTTTATAGGTAATAAACTGTAATTACTGACCCAGATTATGAAACTAAAACTGGTCTAAAATTATAAATTTATCTGTAAGAACAAATGATGAGGAGAAAATAGGGCTGGCAATATTTATCACACAGACTCATTCAAATATTATCTTCAGTAACATTACTTCTCCCCACATTTTGTTGCCTCTTATTCCTATACATACAATACATTTTATCAGTTTATGTTTTAACTGGCATGATTGGTTAAGATTGGCAGTGCTTTTCAGAACCTGAAAGGAAAGAATTATAAGGAGGTTTATACTGCAATATTCACATTAGTTATTGTGTTAACAGTTGATTCTGGCATAGAAATACAAATATATTTCTGTAACACCTAATTTAGCTCTAAACTGCACCAGTAATCTTACTTAAGTGTGTAATAACATGCAACTTACCTGGGATCCAGAATACACAGTTCCTCAATATTTAGATACAGAGAGCTGTCATTGTGCCAGGCAATACAGTACAATGTAATTTGACACTACACAACTACTGCAGTGTAGTGTAGAATAAAATGTGACCCATATTTAAGTTGTATCTAATACACTAATGAACAATGTTCATTTGATGACAAGTCTGTACTTTGCCAGATGACAGTGACCAGTAAAATAGGTTATGAAAAGTACAGGTCTTTGACCCTTGACACCCTGAGAAAAGGCTTAATTTGTTCTTTGTGATTTGAGGTCAGCCTTCATCTTATCAGCTCATCTCTGATTTCTGCAGTGTTTTATATACAGTGAATACACACCATGAAACAGCTTATACAAATGTACGTTACGTAAAGCTTAGACTGAAGTATGACTTGGCAAAATGTAATATTGCAAAATTATCTATTTTTAGATAATAGACAGCTGGTTTTATTTTTATTGCTTTGCCTGGAATGTTCCAGTTTAGAAAAAAATAATTGCACATTTCTTCAGTGTTGCCAAAAAAATGCAGAGGCTTGGTTCGATTTGGTGCCCAGTTTTCCTAGAAAGCGCTCCAGTGCAGGAGGCAAATGTGTTCCAGAGAAGTGTGCTAAAAACTCAGGAGATGGACTGATGTGTGCATCAGACAGATCAACATTCCTCACAGTCCATTTGAACCAGGGGCCTCTGTTTCTACTCTGTATTTCATTTATTTATATGGCATTAGAGGCCCCATCAACAAGTGCGCTATCAAGTAATGGCTAATGACTAATTATTTATTGTAAATTCAGATATTATCTGCTGCTGTTTGTCTTAGCGACAATGTGAATGTCCAGTTTCTATGGTTGCATTGCATAGAAATGTAAATAGAATAAATTATGTTTAAAAAAAAATGCACTACAAGAAACAGCCAAAGATATTAGTAAAATTACAATTTAATAATTTAGACCAGAATGTACTGCATCATTGTATAAAAAGGAATACAAACAAGACCATATGCATTTTTAAATTGGACTACATTAAAATAATACATCAGCAATATTTTTAAGCAATTAATAAAATAATTATGCCATTCTTGCAAAACATCTTTATCCAAATTTCCAATAACTGCTGGAGCATTTTTTTCTGTTTGATTTTTATGGCTGTCAAAGATAGTTATCATGCAATTGAACCATGCATCAACAGTTAATTCGGTAAGTTTCTAAATTTGTCTAAACTGGTCTATTACAAGACGACCTTGTTTAATATTTCTTGTTTTTGTGCATTGTTCTGCCCCCATGACAGTGCTCTAAGCCGTATCTGTCTCATGTAAAGTACTTCCAAACTGTAAGTGGCCGCCTGCAGGTGACAACACATCACAGGAGCTGCGCTATCCATGGAATGTGTCGTGAGTGGGACGTCTTAGTGAGGGTACCTGCTCCATGTGGCTCCAAGGCAGGAGGCGGGGCTTGTGCTGTGACATCATCGGAGGGAGAGGAGCTTTAAGTGTCAGAGCTCACACAAACACAGCAGCAGTTCAATAATAACAGCTGTAAGTGAATGGATATTATCTGCCCCAATATGTCTCCACATGCCAATATTCTGCTTCTATTCAGTCTGTGGGCCTCACTGCAGGAGGGTGAGTTATCAACACATGTTCCATTTTTATTTGTCTGTTTTATACATTTTGTTTTTTAATAATTACTGTTATAAAATACCTCTTACACTGGACATTAAAACAATTGTATTTTATGGTTCGTTAATGTTCTGGGCTAATAACTCTGGTGGTGCCTCCTCACAGTTTGTCTAAAGTGCACCCTTGGTCTCCCTCAGGTCTTGGTCTTCCTGTGATGAAGGACCGGACAGAGGACACAGGCGGTGCTTCGTCTTCTCCTGGGGTAAGGAGCAAACGCTGCGCCTGCAGCAGCCTCCTGGACTCAGAGTGCCACTACTTCTGCCACCTAGACATCATCTGGGTCAACACGCCAAGGTACACTGGAAAAATCATATATAAAATAAGTTAATATGTGCTTAAATTAAAAACTATTTATCTTGATATCTTGATTTGAAATTAAAATAAGACAGATAAATCAAAATAAATGAGTTGTTGTAAGCTTACCACACCATAAAATGATGAGAAAACAAAGTCAAAGGCCCACAGATGTCATTTGCCGAACATTATTGCAATGCATGCATAATTTTAAAAACCCATCATCTGACAAGGTGTGTTTTTAGGTCTAAATGGTAAAATGGGTAATAGTTAGATAGATAAATAGTTATAATTACATTGGTTGTCTCACGTTACTACAATTATTAGTGACCAGTTGCAGTAATCCGACTAAAAGCAGCAGTAGTCTTTGTCACAGCATGTGCAGTCATTTCTAAATTCATTTGTGTCAGACACAAATATACTGTTGCATCGTTTCCTGTCCACTTTTATTCCAGTGAAATATAATGTGCCATATCAAAGACCAAAGTCTGACTGTGTGTCTTTCTCCTGTTCCCATGCTTAGTAAAACCAGTGTTTATGGCCTGGGAATTGGACCGTCCCGTCGCCGGAGGTCCACCACCCGCTGCTCCTGTGCCAACGCAGACGATCACACCTGCTTCAACTTCTGCCAGCGCCGGTGAGTTTCAGCTTAAATTCACATTTCTACAAGAGTTTATAAATAACTCAGTCACAGTAGTGTTTGCAAAGGCGTACACTGGTCCTTTGTTCATCAGTAGGAGTGGTGCATCTCCTTTTATCATTAGGGACTCAGGGAGTAGAATGTTGTTTTATCAGAGCAACCAAACAGTAGGCAAGGCAAGGCAAGTTTATTTGTATAGCACAATTCGTACACAAAGTAATTCAAAGTGCTTTCAGTATCGACTGTATCGACTGAGGGGGAGGGTGGAAAAAATCAATTACATCTAAGCTACAACGGTGCACTTCCTGGTATGAACGAGCAAATAATGTACCCTAGATACAGTGAAAAGACTGACAATTGATATATTACATTAGCAGGCAAAGACTGGACTGACCTGTTAAACTTTATGTAAAATATGATTCATCACACTTTCATAAAAATACTGTATTATGTATGCATTGTCCCATACAGTTGAAATATGATCAATCATATCCATGTGTTTTTGCAGTTTTGAAATGCCAACCCAAGCAATGACACCAAAGAAGACTATTAAGGACATACTCAGTTTTTTTAAAATCATGATCAAGAGGTCCTCAAGTTCCCAGAATCCATCAGGAGGACAGGACAATACACCTGCAGCTCAGTGAACGTTTGGATAACAGAGAGGCAGTGAGAGTATTTCAGTCCTTTACCTGATGGGACAAAATCAAAGGTTGTGTCCAAAGGAAAATGGCCAAAGCCTCAAGAAGGTGTCCCAAACCTAAGATTATGAGGCGGAAACACAGGTCTCCAGATGCATCATGGGAAACATGAGGATGACCAGCGACACAGTATGATGATGGAACACTGTGGTACAGGGACTTCAGTGCCACAGTACCAAGATAGATACTCCATAGGTGGTAAAGAAAAAGGATTTCTGGGATTGCATGTCACAATCCAACCTAAAAACAGAAAAAGAGCAATAACAACAACTGTACATTTTATATATATATATATTTATATTCTCACAATGTTAGGTTCAGGTTTTTTATGTTGCAATATTTATATATTTATATTTAATTTTACATTTACATTTTGCCATAATTCTGCTTAAAAATAAATGTCATACTGGATTGGCTTTGCTTAATCCTGTTGTTTTCATTTGACTTTTGCTTCTTCACAAATCGGTCAGGGGCAGGAGACTATCACAGGAGCTGTGGGACCTGGTGGAGTACTCTGGACTCCACCAGGGTCTGATGCCGATTGTTTAGAATACCGAGAAACCAATGCCCAATAAGCTCTGCCGATATTTTTGAGCCGATATGTGGGGACAATTTTTCAGGGCCTGAAGTATTAAATTTAATTGGGTGTATTCTTTATCCAGCTGGTTAGCCAAAACAAAATATTGGCCCATACTCGGGATTTATGGATTGGTAAAAAGACCAATTAATACTCTACCACACGTGAATGTTTACTCTTTATCTCTGATTTAGATAGTGGCAATCATAATCAGTTAATTGTGTTAATTCACCAAGTTATACTGTAAAAGACATACACCTATTTAGACAAAGAGAGGAAGAACTGCAAACAATGCACATGTAACACTGCAAAAAATGCACACTTAAGCAGTCTGAAGTAGGTCTGAGGACTGAACCCACAAACCACCCTTTCCCTGTACAGTATAACGCACACACACGCACAAAGTGCCCCTCATGTTGTTTTTCCAAGCTCTTTTTAGTAATTGATGTCTTTTACTGTTTGCTTTGAAAAGTGTTGAGTCACTGTTAAAACGCTCTGTGGCGGCGTATGTGTGATTTGGCTCGCACAAACATTAGTCAGTTCAAAAGGAGGCCTGAGATGGATGAATGGTCCTGGAATTCAAGGCTCAATTCAATAATAGGCTCACCTGCTATTCAGAGGCCGTGCAGCTTGTGTTATGATAAGGATCTGTCCTCGGTGGAAGGAATGCACTGTTTTGTAACTTTGCTCTGGGCCGCAGTTGAAAGAGAGGTGCGCACGGCCCCGACACCCCGCGCTCTAGATGAGTGTCAGCCCGGAACATACCGTCCGCGTTTAGGGCGATATGTAGGACACCACATGTGGACAAAGAAAGCATTCCAAAAAATCCACTTTTAACCTTTTTCTCAAAGTTTAATCTCCATTTAGACCAATTGTAAATATCAAGACTGTTACTTAATCCTGTTCATGATTTATCTATAACTTAATCTAGTGACCCCAGCTAAACCCCCACAATATTTACTGTACCTGCAGGCGAGACTTTAAAACAGGTCGGGGCAAATCTGACTCAAATCCCCAATGAACATGTCAAATGTTGTTGTTTTTTTTGTTTTTTTTTTGGTTCAGTGGTTATGGCTCTGTGTAACTGAACAGACTTCTATTACCTCATCTAAACATTTAACATAATTAACGTAAAATTAATTTAACATAATTAACATGAATTTAACATACCACCCCAACCCTCCTAGCACCAAAACAAGGTAAATATTAAAAACAACAACGATATAATACATATAATAAAAAGATTACACTTAATGTGTTTATGTTTATCTAGATATATGATTATTGTTTATTTTAAAGGTGCAACCTGCGGACCCTCCAAAGGATTCCCATCTCATTCATGGAGATGGGGCTCGTTGTAATTCTTGACTCGCATATGAATTTAAGTGACATCCCATTCTTTATCCATAGGGTTTAATATGATGTCGGTCCACCCTTTGCAGCTATAACAGCTTCAACTCTTCTGGGACGGCTGTCCACAAGGTTTAGGAGTGTGTTTATGGGAGTTTTTGACCACTCTTCCAGAAGCACATTTGTGAGGTCACACTGATGTTGGACGAGAAGGCCTGGCTCTCAGTCTCCGCTCTAATTCATCCCAAAGGTGTTCTATTGGGTTGAGGTCAGGACTCTGTGCAGGCCAGTCAAGTTCATCCACACCAAACACTCTCATCCATGTCTTTGTGGACCTTGTTTTGTGCACCGGTGCACGGTTTTGTTGCTCATATCACTTTATTTGAGTCATGTGTTTGCCCTCTGAGTTTGCTAAATCGGAGCGGCTTAAAGGAGGTCTATGGGAAAGCCTGTAGTTTTGAGAAAGTTTTATGTCATTACGTTGCTTCTGCCCACTTTGATTACTCAAATCAACAGACTGGTTTTCAGAAACGTTTATCACACACCCGACCTGCTGTGATTCAGCTTCTCTCTCCCGCTCAGCCCCAACTCTCCACTGGCACCATGTTACTACATAGTAACAGGATACTGCCACCAAACACTGGAGCTCTTCTTAATACATGTCTCAACAAGATTCTGGCACCTGTTCTTTATTGGGCAAGGGTGGAGTCATGTGTGCCCAGGGTAATGTTAATTAGCTCCTTAATTTATTGTTCATTTGACGGTCTGTATTTGTTCACAAAAATGCATTTTATTTTTTATTTTTTTTTAATAATTACTGTCTTGTGATATACCCTGGATGATCATGAGGACGTCACAAGTTGTTTGAAAGGAATCCATGTTATAATCACAAGTTAAATGAGTGTCTTTGAATGTGTCGAATATCTCATATCCAATATCAAACCAATTCAACCGCGGGCTGGTGCACTCGGCTCCCGGATCTTGTGTCGAACACCGGGACTTGGACCATTTTAATCACTTCATATTGGACAGTAATACACTTTTGGAGACAGAACCAACAGGACAGCGGAGAGAGGATACACTCTGCTTCAGTCCTCCTCAGAAAGTAAGAGGCTTGTTTTCGTTAGTTTTGAGCAAATCTGAGGACGGAGCCTCACAGGTAAATCGTGCGTAAATGAGCTCGTGGCTGCGCCGGAGCTGCTCCGGTGTTCTGCCACGTGCTGTAGGAGCGGCCCTGATGCCGTGTGTTCGTGTTGTGACCGTAGCCTCTTATTGTAGTTTTGCTGACGTTTTTGGGATGTGAGCGGTGTGTTACGTTGTGTTGTTGGGGCTGGTTGTTGGGGATGGTTGTGAGCGGTGGATCAGGTTGTGCTGCTGCGTAAACTTGGGCTTGGCTGATAGATATAGTTCAGCCATTAGTGACCAAAATGACTGCCTGTTTCTGGCATTCGTTAGAATACTACATATCCTACATATAATACATATATTTATAATTTTAGCCTAGA
Source organism: Taenioides sp. WSHXM2023 (assembly GCA_029959045.1). Classification (NCBI taxonomy): domain Eukaryota; kingdom Metazoa; phylum Chordata; class Actinopteri; order Gobiiformes; family Gobiidae; genus Taenioides; species Taenioides sp. WSHXM2023. The sequence goes on along the minus strand of CM057088.1, from coordinate 22,978,850 downwards.
CCCCCGCTTTAGGATAGAGGATTTTTTTTTTCTTTTCATCCTTTATTATCCCTGTAGGGAAATTATCCCCTGCATTTCACCCATCCTTTTCAGGAGCAGTGGGCAGCGCATGAAGGCCCCGGGGACCCATCTCTATGAGCTTATTGCTAGGCATGCATGGAGCATGTTTTTGGGTTGATGGGGGAAACCGGAGTGCCCGGAGGAAACCCACCCAGACACGGGAAGAACATGCAAACTCCACACAGAAAGGCCCGGGCAACCCAGGGATCGATCCCGGCGTGAGGCGTGAGTGTTAGCCACTCAGCCACCGTGCCGCCAATTTCACGACTGGACGTGTTGCACAGGTGGCATCCTATCACAGTACCACACTGGAATTCACTGAGCTCCTGAGAGCGACCCATTCTTTCACAAATGTTTGTAGAAACAGTCTGCAGGCCTAGGTGCTTGGTTTTATGCACCTGTGGCCATGGAAGTGATTGGAACACCTCATTTCCATTATTTGGATGAGTAAGTGAATACTTTTGGCAATATAGTGTATGTGAAGAAGTGACCGCACTCACAGTAAAGCATGTTTTTCAAAGTATTTCTGACCAACAAAAATACACAAATGTTGAAATGTTAATCATTCATGTTCAAATCAGTCCCTTGAAATTTCCATATTGTAGATGTGATTCAACTCAGAATATATAACTCCTTTGTCATGTTACCAAGTGACTCCATATGTCATGATGCAGTGTTGAAGTAAACCATTCCATGATAAGGCTTTATGATATCCACAAACATTATGGCTAATTTTTAACCAATGTCTGGTGAGTTTGCATGAGGCCAGCAGTAGCAGGCTCTGTCCATGGTGCTGGAACTCTACATGGCCTGACTCAGAGCTACCCACAGTCTAACACTTTTCATCTTGTGCCCTCTCAGTGTTTTAGTCACAATAACATTAACCTTCACCCAAACACTATTGAACAACACTAAACATGTAAATTATAAAATGTAACACATAAACGTTCTAAAACCTTCTATTAACTTGTGTTACATCTGAAAATTATTTATGTTTTGTTCAAAATAAACATTTGTAAACAAGTTGAAATAATGAACTAACAGGTGAGTATATACAACAGGGTAAATAAATTAATACTATGAAGTGCATGCAATGGTTTTCACTAATATTGGTATGTTGCATGCTGTAGAAAATGTTGTGAAATAGCTTTAGTATAGAAGCAACAGTAATTTCTTTTCAATTCATTAATTTTATTGAAGAGTACTAATAATTGTAGGATATCTATGGCAGGCCTATTGTTTGTAAACGGTGGGAAACATGAGCCAGTGTCTTGGATCCAGGCTAAAATTGTGTCAGATGAAGATTGTGTAGGAGAAGTAACATCTGGTGCTGATTCTGGTATTTTTGTTGGATCCCCTTATGGTCTAATTGGCATCTGTTCTTTAAACTAAATAAATCGTTGAGTCTGTAGTCTTAAAGTGAAACAACATGCATTCAGTGGTAGCAGCCGGTTTACAGTCAGCTCTAGTGAAAAGGTGGCCTTGTTATATTAAAATTTAAGTTTGTGAAGCACGATTTATACAAGATTTGAGTATGTTTGACAATGGACAAATTGCTAAATCGATCAAAAAGGTCCAAGAAATGTGGAGAAGCAAAAGCTTAATGTGAGGCCATTGCTGACCTGGGATGGCCATATCAGACCATCATAACATTTGGACGATGACAAAGTTAATAATCTAATTTTATGATTAAATGTTTTATGCATACAGGCCATGCATAGTTATTGCTGCAAGGAATGAAGGTCCGAATGTAGAGCTGGGCAATATGGTAAAGAAGCAGATAAATGAATTTACCTCTTAAGGTCAATGGGAAAATACTGAATGTATATGAATGGTGATAAAATAGAAATTGTGTTCTGGTAAATCATGATTTATCCACCTCTAGTTGAATATTCTCGTCATTTATTTTAATCAGTATTTTATTTTATTTAACCTAATTCTATTCTATACAAATCCAAAATTCCCACACATTTAGGCAAGTCAGTGAACCAGTCACTGGAATCTGAGGATGCTGGTGCAGCTGGCCATCAAATGTTCACCAAGAATGTGCAGTGTAGCAATAGCTCAGCGCCTTGCACACACAAAACAGCAGCTGTGGATTTACTACCAGCCTGTATGCAGCATTATGTAAAGAAAACTGGTTCTGCTCTAAAAACATAAACGACAGCCCTTAAAGCAGTGTGGTACCCTCCGCTGTGCATTGCAATGATTCTGCAGACATGGCGCACAGTGTAACTTCACAGAGCTTTAACAGCTGCCTGAGTCTCACGTCAACATCTAGCCCACTTAGGCCCCACGCAAACAGACCCCACTGAGCTGCACTACAGGTCACATGTTTGTCTCCATCAGTGACTAGCTCCAGTATTATTCAAAGACTTGTTTAAATAAACCTTTTACTTAAAGGTGCACTATGTCGCTTTTCAGCCTGGGGCTCGCCATGGAAATGTTATTGCATTGCCTGGAATGTTAAATTATGAATGAATAATTAAAAGTTACATGCACCTTTACTTTAATACTTATACTATATTAATACTTATACTTACACTAATAAATTCATATTGATGTACATTTTTTTGATAATTCTCTCATATTTTCATGGCCCAATGTAAAAAAGTATCATTATATGCCTACCGTTTAACATTAATATTTTCTCAAAAACTCAATGTATTGGCATTACAACAGCACAGCCGATACAATTAGTACAAAATTAGTAGAACACCCAAATTACCTCTCTTATCTGGTCTGTGTAGATTTCAGTATTGTATTTATTTATATAGTTTATTTATGAGACAGGGACAGTGCACAATCTACATTAACCTTAACAGGAGAGATGCATTGTGCAGATTGTAGCACCAGAGCTAATTTCCACCTGTAGTCCCTGGTGCATGTTTTTTAGGTTTGATGGGAGAAACCGGAGTGTCCGGAGGAAACCCATCCAGACACGGGGAGAACATGCAAACTCCACACAGAAAGGCCCGGGCCACCCGGTCACCTTAGTGAGAGGTCGCACTGAGGGAACTGGGGATTTGATTATTTTATAACCTTTTATCTCACATTTAAAAATACATTTGCAATCAAGACTTTGTGGGACTACTGAAACAGGATTCATCAATACCCTGCAGGTTTGATTTGTCTTTTTCATTGTGGAATGGTGTAATTTGCACAGTTGTCCACAAGATGGCCTATGTCCCCCGTCATGCTCATCGTCCATAAGTCTACTGGTACATACAGTCTGTGAGTATTACTAACATTAGCCTTTGTAACATATAGTTAAATTTAAAGAAATAGATGTAGCCTACTGTTGCGATTTCTGTCTGTGCGTAATATTAATCACCCTCTCAAGATGCAAGATGGTGCATGTGTGATTTCACTACTGATAAGTCATATCAATAATGTTTGTTTGTGAACATACTGCTCATTATAGACTATTGCCCGTATGCTTCTCTGACCATCTTCACGCTCCCGCTCCCCTCCCCATTGTGGACCCCGCAAAGTCTGGTGGGTAATTGAGTCTTTGCTGTAGAGACAAAGGCGTTTTTGCAACGCCCCCAGAGGGCCCACGGCCTCACCAAAAACTACCGGTACCAAGATGCCCGGCACCGGACGTTTTCCGGTCAATGCGTGAAATGTTTGGACCGGAGGTTTGGAGGTGTGTGTAGAGCGGGGAAAGATGGGCAAAATGACCTGACCGACATCGTTTCAGAAATCCCAGTGAATCCCGCGGAGGAAGACAATGAGGAGGCTGAGTCATGGTAGCGGTAATGTGAGCTTTAGGATTAAACTATTAGAATACGCTCTGAAAGGATTCCTCGACACAATAATGGTGTTTGCGCTCACATGTGGGCGAAGCAACACTCGACAGATGGATAAACGCTATTGCTTTTGCATCAGTGCTATTTAAGTGGCTGTATCTGTAGATGCAGTATGTGATTGGCTCATTGCTTTAATTTGATCTGTATTTATCCATGGATGCTCTGCAGACGGTCCATGCGCAACTATGGAGCACTGGATGGAGATGCGGAGTATCAAATGTTTGCGGGTGTGAGTTGGTCCGTGCTGCAGCTTTCAAGGTCTGCACATCCGTCCCCATCAAGGATGAAAACATAGGGACAAGTCCCTCTGAGGTGGCGTTATAACAAACAGCATCCTGAGACCATTTACATGGTCATAAGTAGCAGCGTCATGCCAAATGACTTACAGTATTCCTATGTTCACGTGCCCTTTAGACCTGCGCATAGCAGTAGAAGAGCAATAGAACTGTGTGTAATGGGTCTGCATTTAATTAGCCGTGATGTGACTGTTGCATCTTCTCTCTTAAGGGAGAAGGAAATGGGATTAAAAGAAATCATCATTTCAAAGTAAAATATTTGCTTGAAATTTCATTTTCATTAGAACAAACGGCGACATTTTTTTCTATAGCCAACCAACTGCATACAGCAGGTAAAATAAAACAAGTAATTGCAAAGATAATAGACAGTCGTTTTATTCCCTAGTTAGTAGCCTCCTGTACATCAAGAATGATTTGCTCGTGCGTGGTTAAACAGTCGTAGACCATATTTTGCCATAGGCACAGTTGTAAATACTGACAAATCTAGGCTATTTATCTTAGGGCATCAGTTTTAAACTGAAATTCTGTTCCGGATGTGGCTTTGTTGTCTGTGGTTTGATGGTGCGCTCCAGTTCACCGGAGCATCTCCTCCAGTGGCGCGAGTTCAGCTCGCTGCGCTCGGGGACGCAGCCCGATGTCGAAGCACAGTTATGGACTAAACCTGTCGTTTAATTTGCAGCTGTTTATCTGTTCAGGGTGACAACGGCCCAGGAAATTTCGTTTTGGCCTTGGGATCCACACGGCTTGATGGTCAGTCTATAAATGAGCGCTTCATTTGCATATTTGGATAAGGATTGGTGCGTAAAGATGGAAGGCTTGTCCCTGCACCCATATGCCTAACACCATGGCACTCTTTGAAATTTATTAACTGGCTTTAGTTTTACTCATGTTTTGTTTCATGTACTCGAATGTTATGACACCTGCTCAGATTTAGTGGGCTAATGGTCAACAGTGCAGAGCCAAAGAGCTCGTATAGTCTGTTTGGATTCTGTCTTCATTGGCTGCCACATATTTTACTCAGTTTGAAGAGCTCTCTGTGTAACAGCCTCTAACGTTAATTCTCTCTGTGAAGAAATGTCAGTTTCATGGATATGTTCTGCTTGTTCCCCTCTGATTGGAAGCGCCTCTTAAATGGGCCATTAAGAGTGGACCAGGACGGTAAAGCTGTCATCTGGGCCTGATTGATTCTGTTAGACCTCATCCAGTTGTAACCGTGTGATTCTCTGAGCTTAATGTCTCTGCCTCCAGTTCACTGTAAGACTCCTTGATGGTCAGCTTACTTTATTGTAGTGTGAATATGCATTACTCAGAGGTGGTGACTAATGCTAAAGGCTCCTGCAATGCTGTGAAAACACTGAGAAAGAAAAGTTTAGCAAAAAAAGCATCATTTTGGGCCTCAGACTGGAGAATTGGGCCATCACCGGTCCCAGTGGTGAGCGGTTCTTTTCTGGGACAGGCTAGCTGATGACGCTCACCCATCTCGGATAGGAATAGTCACCCATCCACTTGGTACAGAACCAGTGTATGGCGTACGCTCAAATACGTGCTGTATTGTACTAACCATAAAATCAAAATTGTCCTCCCTGGCCTGTCATCTTTCAGAGAACAGCTATGACTTTTGTAAGTACATTTAATTTGTGTTGTCTTTATCTTTTACAGTTGTCAAGGTGCATGCTCAAAACCTGTGCCCCTGATGTGAAAATTAGCTGTAGTTTAAAACATGGTTAACTATACCAGCGGCTGTCACCTCCGCTCCTATAGTAATCAAATCTGCTTTAGTGGAGTGGGCATGAGACAGATTGAAGAAGAGGATGTTGGGGCTGGGCTATATGGTTGAACAACTTGTGATTGAAAAAACAAATCAGGTCACAAGTGCACATAACAGAGTACAAACAAAATAAAACAAAAGTCTTAAAAATCCCCATTTCAAACTTCTGTAAATGTGTGTTGAAAATGATATTATTCTAACCACGGATCATCAATGTGGCAACAGAATGGGTACTGAACGTCAAGTTTGTGTTTTTGTAGTATCAAAATCAAGTTTGAAATGTTAGTACTGTGATATCCCTATAGTACAGTGTAGTATAGATGGCACTATAGTTTCTGATGACTGCACTTGTGGGATAGAAGCACAAAATCTCCAATGACCTCCATCTTAAAGCTATCATTTGCTAACGGATGTGGGCTCATAGCTCTTGGTGATTGTATGCATGCCTTCATGTGATTACAGTATAGGTGGGGAGAGATGAGCCCACGATGCAATTTTCTTGACTTCAGTGTATTCATGTTTCTCTCGTAAACAGTTATCCATTTTTTTTTCTATGCCCAAAACTAAAGATAATTGCCATTATATCACCAGAATGTGCAGAAAAAAAATACTTATCCATGATGTTTTCGTCTAGATCATTGTTGTTTTCATTTATAACATAGTACAATGCAATAACAGTTGTTTAAATATGGAACCTATTCATTATATTAAAATTGTAATCATTCATATCTATAACATTTTTAAACTGTCAGGAACTTAAATAATCATTGTGATATAATTGTTAATCATGACACCGTCTCATCACAGCTTTTGTTGTGATTTGCGTTTCATCTGTAAACAGTGATAGGGTTTACAATCTGAAAAAAGGGAAGTAGGCCATCAACATCCTTTTTTTGTACAGACGCACTTTTGAGTTGAGCTAGAATTTTGATTAAAAAGAGTTACTGTACAATATAGTGGCAGATTTTCCAATGCTCTGTTGTACTACATTTCATATCAAGCTGAACTGTTTTGTTTTGTGCCTCTGCCCCCTCACTGGCTCATATCTGTTCATACTTTCAGAAACCAAAGATATTTTCTCCGGCTCTGGTTGGAGTAAAACTGCTCGATTATTTTGAGTAAATTGAGTCAAGGCTGTGGGACAAGGCGGGAGTGAAAAAAGTCAACTCTGACCACAATGCATCTGTCTCCTTTTAGTGGCATTAGGTTCTGAATGGCTAGACCAGTTTGAGGAAGAATGTTTAGTGTAGTGTCTGCAATTTATTTTCAGTGACATTAATTGTTGTTCTGGCTTCTTCTTTTGGTAGGGAAGTGCAGCAGTGGTCGAGAGGAACCAAGAAAATGCAATACAAACTGATGGTTCATTATTTTTTGTTTTTTTCTGGACATACTTTTTCGCCATAAAATTAAAGTTGATTGGCTTCACATTATATCTTAAACCACTAGATGAACATTTTAACAAATAACTTTATGATTAGTTAAAAGAATCTGCTGTTTTATTTAGTTTGGTTATATATTTTGTGGTAAAGATTCGTTACAAGCAGCATCCAGTGTTTAGACAACATTTGCAAATCCTGTTTGTGCCAACTATTAGAAAATTAACTATTTACTTGTTTCAATGTTGTGCTGACTTTAAGTTGTTTTTAGCGGCAGCGGTATATCATAACATTTTAATACATGATAATAATGTCCTTTTTCTTTTGCCGTAGGGGTTAGAGATGGGAGGAGCTAACATCTGCACCATGTTGGAGACCTGAGAAAGTCACAGTTTTGCTGCTCAGAACAGACCCACCCCATCCATGACATTCAGCAGCGTAAGTTCACTCAAGGCTCTACACACATTAGAGCAAATTTGAGACATTATTAATGTTTATATGTGTAATTTACTGTAGTAGGTCAGGCCTGTTATCAGTTCTCCTGTGTAACTTAATGTAATGCCCATTAAACATCAAGGCTATTTTTTTCCCATAATCACTGGCCTTGGCCAAAGAAAACCAAAACAAATGTAATAAAATATGTTCCATTACTGACTGTTCTGTTAGTTTCAAATCAAAATGCTATGTCATACATGCAGTACATCACTACACACAGAGGGGACTATATCGAAATGAACACCTTTACATTACAGCACACATTATTATGTAACAACTTGTGATAACCTGTAATTACATGGTAGTAAGGGCCAGGGTTAGAGAGGTTAAGCAGCATGTTACTACATTGTCGATAATGATGTATGTAAATTTTACTAAGTAGTATTTACACATCTAATCATTTTAATTGTAATATACTAATTCCTTTAATTATTTGGCTATGGCATAGAAACTGATCAGTTTTAATCAGGCAGCCAGTTAAATTCTTCTGTACTTTGATATTTGACAGGACATTATTTAGACATTTTTTTTCCTGCCTTCAAATATGTCATTCACCAATAACAAAAACTATGTACATTTCTTTTCTTCAGGATCCAGACTGGATTGATGTGCTTCAAATTCTGTAATGGAAAATCGTGGTGAGTTGCTCGTTGTGGTTTGTAAAGTGCAGTGTGAATGTAGCGGATCCACTCATTTAGCTGCACATTTACTGTTTATGGGCCTCGCGCACATTTTATGGTCCGCTCTGGAGAACAGCTATACATCTTCAAACCCCAGAGGTTGACAGTCAGCCCGGCACTCAGTGGGTTTAGGCTTTTCTTTCAATCTATTTGTAATGTGTGTGACTCTCAGGAAAGCTTTGGTCCCATCAGTGTGTTGTGCTTATGATTCCAGGAACGTTTTGTTTTGTTCTGTGCTTGTTAACTTGGCATGACCTCCTTGCAGATAAAATACCTATCAACTGAAACAAAAGAAATGAACCTTTAAATATGAACTAACATAAGGAACATTTGATATGGGATTGACTGGATTATTAGTAACAAAAGAAAACTTGTTTAAACATTATAGCTATACTGTATATATTTTAATTTGTTTAATCATGGCGTACACAACCTCTAATAAAAAGCATGATTCAGGATCCAACTTTGTGAGTATAAATCCATGTGAAATGGCTCAAATAGTAGAAAAGAAAAGTCAAACCTACACTGTAATTCATGTTTGCTTATCTCAATAATCCCTTTTTTCTTATTAATGCCGAAAGAAGTTGATATAGACTTTGAAGTGGCTGAAGTGGCTGAAGTGGCTTGCATAATTAGCAGGCTTTGGTGATGTAGCATGGTGCGTTTGGGATGTTATTGTGCACCTGAGTTTATGAAGTGGCCTGCCTCTTATCCAGGTCAGGCAAACAGGTTGTGGGTTGGTGGAGTGCTCTGTCACTGGCCCCGAATGGAGCTGTATTTGGAAGAGAAAATTAGTTCACAGTTCAACAAGAAGCATCATCTTAAGAGGTAGCAAAGATGATGTTGCCAAAACTATAATCATTCCAGACATAATGATAGCTCAGAGTTTCCCATGCTAATACTAACATTGTTGTGTAAAACCTACATTGTTTATATCTACCACCACCAGCTTATTTATTTTACAGCTGTTTGTAATACACACATTATTTGATAGAACAAAAAGTAGAGGGGTATGCATCTTTCAGGAGGTATCTTGACAAAAACCATCTTGATGTTTGAGCCAAGAGGGAGGGTATGTGCGTGAGGGGGAGTCCTGCTCCGAGGGAGTGAGGGAGTGATCAGAGCTGGAGTGGACACAGAGGGAGGGTGTGAGAGCAGCTGCTACACCGCAGAGTCCAGACTAGAGCAGGTTCTGCCACTGGAGCTAACCGTGGGACACTGAGTCTGAAGCAGGACAGGTAGAGGCCCCTCTGGGGGTGGACCATGGGACAAAGTCTTTATGTGAAGCCCTCATCTCAGGAGCCACAGCAGCTTGACTATCTGGGTGAGAGCACGACTGTGTAGTACTTACACTGTGTTATTTTTGAGTAAGTGTTCCGTCATGAGTGTGATGGAATCCATTTACCTTCACTAACCAATGTGATATGCTGATGCTTTTGTAGCTTTCCTTAATTAATTGTTTTCATGTTGGAATGAGTTCAGAACTTTCAAATATTATCTATTCTGTTCATAAATAAAGTAATAGATTTGACCAAAATCGCAGTTTTTGATGTCAGGACAATTATAGCAAACACATTGTTCTGGAGCAATCACTGTGATTATAACCTTTTTGTGCTGTCAATTAAGCGGATTACAGTTCATAATCTGTCCTGGCATTGCTTAGTGTTATAATAAGGATGAAGGCATTTTCCAAGCTGCTGCTCTGTGTGCACTTGTGCACAGTCTCCTAAAAAGTGCCGGCTCACCTGACCCGGCCAGACATTCATGTCTGAGTCATGAGTTTGGGGAGTTTGGTGGTCTCCCGGGGATGTGTGATAGAGCAATGGGCGGGGCTTAAATCAGCAATACATCATTGGCTCTCACCCTGTGTTTCCTTTCTGCTCTCAGTTATCTTAACCGGGACCCTGATTACTAATGGCAACTCTTCTGCGTCTGCTCTGAATCACTGATTCTCAATCTCAGTTTTCACACTGAGAGCCACCTCTGAAAATATTAATGTTGTACTTGTTTTCCAAGTACAACATGGACCAGGACTGAACCAGGTTTAAAACAAAAACATTAAATCATTAAATTTATAAAAAATAAAGTAAAATGAGTCTAATACAGGAATATCTAAATTAAGATGTAAACATGACAAAATGTGAGCTAAACTAGGGCAAATGGCTGAAGTTGCTCTAAACAAGAACAAGCAAATGAGGACAAAATCTGAAATTAGTTGATACTCCTTCAAAACAGACAAACTTGGGAAGATACAACCAAAATTCTCTGTGTGTGTGTGTGTGTGTGTGTGTGTGTGTGTGTGTTTTGTTTTTGCTTTTTGTTTTTGCTTTTTGTTTTGTTTTAGTTTTTTATCAATGTAATTTCCACAAGCAGCAAATCCCAGTGTGAGAGGAAGAGGTTGTCTTTGTTGTTGGTCACAGAAACAGGGTGGAGTGCTGTTTCCTCCCTGTGTTCACCCCCCATAACTCCTCCACTCTTTCTCTTTGTAGCCTTTCCTCTCATTTGCAGCCCTGAGTCTAGCGCCATAGCATAGTGTCCGCACAGTCCAGATTTCTTCTCACTACAGACGAAACAATGGCTTCTTTGGAATTTGTTTTTGTGGGAAAATCGTGATTCGAGTTGGAAAATGTGATAATGTATTTGGATGTTCTTAACTTTTTCAAACTTTTGGATTTTAGTTAAGGATGTGCCCAAACAATACCGGGATGCAGTGATGTGTGCGTTCATCATCTTTGCAGTAGTGGAGTGAGCAGGCCTGGCACATTTAGCACTTCTCTTGCTTCATTGGCTTCAGCTGAGGCTCGGTGTCAGTGCTCCTCTGACTGAGCAAGCGGCTGTGTGAACCCTCTGTCCTGGATCCTGAGCAATATAAAATGGATTTGTGTTGTCATTCAAATCTGGACTTTATATGCTACAGTTTGAACACACTATATGGACATTGGTCTTTTGTTGCTGTCTGAGAGTGGAGGGAACAGAGAAAGTAGTTTTGCGTCTGTCAAATGTTCACTCTTTCATGGCTTGCTGTTGCAAGTCGCACCACCGTGGAAGCTGGACTCCTAGCACTCTTCTTCAAGGTAAAGCAAGTGTGCCTTTGCTTGCTATTTTTACTTTACTATTGTATTCTTAAAAGTCTGGTAGTGGTATATTTAAATTATCAAATTTGCCACTACTCAACTTCTTAAGACTCTAGTCATTTAAAATATAATATGCAAGCTTTGGGTTCAGAATTTCCCATTCCAGCAGTTCCAGGATAGAATCAAAGAATAGCTGTTAAAGGTTTGTCCTTCAGCTGCAGAAATTTGGTGTCCGTATATCCAGTGTCAGCAGGAGGGCATACTGCTGAAGTGTCCCTTTGCAGGATACTGTGTGGTTGCCAGCTCCCTGGTGCTTGAATGAGTCTGTCTCAATAAAAAAGCATTTTGGCTTTTAGAGTTATAATGTTGTTTGTTCTGCTCCATTTCCTTTATTGAAGTACAAGGTAAGCTCTTGTAAGAGGCCTGACAGTCGTGGGAATGAAACTGGAGGGTGCGCTTGTGACCAGGACATCCTGTGTGTGCACAGAACTGGATGTTTTCAATCTGAGCCTCTTCTCATTCTTCTAAATATTATGTCTATTGAAGAGAGCAGGTGCAGCCTTGGAATGAGACATTTCTGTACTCAAGTGTCCACTTAGACCTTAGAGCTTATACTATGGTTCAAAAATGATCACATAAAGGTTCGACCTCTCTGCTGTTGTGGGCTTATGTGTGTCCAGACTGTAGCGTCACTGTCTAGTGGCAGCCACAGAATGCCTCTCTGACACAGATGCAGGCTGGAGGTCTGATAAAACTAGGCCAAGGAATGCAGGCACTTGACAGAAAAGCTCTGGCTGCAGGCCAGCTTTGGAGCTCTATTAATGTGTGGAGGAGTCCACAAGCTCACAGCATCCCACTGCCAAAGCACACTCTGTCCCTGCAAACTAAGCAGCTAAAGATAATGACTAGTAATACCCCTTATGAAGGCAACATACAATGATCTGACACTCAAACACAAACCTGTAATGTTGTGATCTTATTATTGTAACAAATGTTGATGCTAGATAATTCAAAAATGTTCCACTTTCTCTTACAGATGATGATGCTGAGCAGCACCACAGCACTATGGTGGGAGAGGGGGGCAACACAGGGGACAGTACTCCAAAACGAAGGACCAAGTTCTCCACTCTCGGTAAGATCTTCAAGCCCTGGAAGTGGCGCAAGAAGAAAAGCAGTGACAAGTTTCAGGAGATTTCTGAGGGTTTGTTTTTTACATTCTCATTAAATGTTTGTCTAAAATACACAGCAAACAAAATACAGTTTCATTGTTTTTATTGACGACAGAGATGGAGAGGAAGATGTCAACGAGGCGTACGAGGCAGGAGCTCATAGAGCAGGGAGTGCTGAAGGAAGTCCCGGACAATGGTAAGAGCTCTGTGACTCAGCTGATAACTCGGTACAACAGTGTCGCCTTGAGGCTCTCACTCCCACACCACTGTGAAGTCATCAGTACATTATTGCAGCTACGCTGTACAGTAGGTGTTTGAAAAGTGTTAAAAAAAAAGTCCAATTCATGCTTTAGCTCGGCTGTTTTATGAAGGCTTATCGTATTCAAGTTTAAAATGGCACAGAACTATCCAGAGCAAAATAAAAGTGGAACAAATTGTGCCTTGCAGCAAAACAGCTTTTAGAGAATTGTGTGTGAACTGACCCTGCTGGTGCACAAGCTGTTTCTCAACACCTAACGCCTGGCTTATGTTACTACTCATCAAAATCACACGTATGACTTTAGTTTACCTGAGCTCACATGACTGATTTATTTTTTGATTTTAGACAAGGTTTCAAAAAGCACACAACAACTTCTGAGTCTTTTTCCCTGCTCATAGATGCTGAGCACTTGAAGAAGCCCAACGTAAAGAATGGCCACACTCTGCCAGTCAGCACAGGGGTCAGTACGGGAACAAGAGGAGGGAGAAGTCCCTCCAGCCAGGGAAAACTGCCCCTGGACTCAGACTTCAGGAATGCTCCAGCCTGGCACCCCCAGGCAGAGGAGCGCAGCACTGCTTTGGGGTCTCGGCCCACTGGACTACATGAGGACACTCGTAGAGGAGGTGGGGTGGGGGCGTGTCCATATGGAGAGGGGGATTGGAAGCCCAATGTCATGTGGCAGGGCCAGCTTCATGGCCTGATGGAGGAGGGCCGGCGTATGGGACGAGCGCACCATGAGAATGAGCAGAAGAGGCCCGGGCTCCAAAAGACCCCGTCTGAGGATGGCCGGAGGACACGAGAGGTGGACTGGAAACCCACACTCCCCCGACATGCATCTGCAGAGGAGGGCCGGACCCGCAGAGGTGAGTCACTGCCCGTTCGCATAATTTGTCTTTATCCACCTGCAATTTTCCACCCACATGAAACAGTCCCTAAAATGTGCTTTAAAACTCAGTTGATTTGAAACCAGATCCTTTTGGCCCAAGCACTTTCTCAGTATTTGTTCAGTGAGGCTGTCATTGCTCTTACCCCTGTCCTGACAGATATAGCCAAGCATTTGCAGCTCCCTGGAGTCCTGTTCCAGCTAAGTTCTTATTCAGGAACATGAGGGAATAGCTCGTCCTTTCCTCTCCTAATTAATGTAACACCTCGACTATATCCATAATTGCTCTAAACGCCAACACAGTGATCATTTATGAGCCTAAATGATTTAATGGTAACATTACCCTAGATGTGTTTCTGTCTTCTGATGCAAACTACAAGGGCAAATCACATACACTAAATAATCACCACATAACACAAAAGAGTCGTTCTTCTGTCTCTTATATTTCTTTTATATACTGTATGTTATTTATTGAACTTTTGAGGATCAGTGCTGTGTAATGTTTGTTTTTAGATCAGTTCGGATTCAGGAGCTAACTGTAGACTTCCTCTCTGTTTGTCATTACCGCTTATCCATAGATAATTCCCTTCTCAAACAAGTGTTATAAAAGCTGAAGTGTTATATGAAAGCTCTGGTAAAAGCCTGGGAAAAAAGGATTTGGTTAAAGAAACTGAACAAAATTGTGTATAGCAGTAAGTGTAAACAATAATTATATGATATAGTAATCAAATGTAAAGCCATTTATAATATTTTAGACATCCAAGGTACTCATGTATCTATAAACAAAGTTAGAAAGTGTCTTTCTTGTGAGCCCTTTTAAATGTGCATTTAATTTCTTTCCCATAGAGTCAGACAGTCCCTTTGTCCAAGAACCTGAATCTCATCGAGACCCCATACGAGACCCCCCAAAACACTCTGTGATGTCCCCTCCCAAATGGCTGGTGAGCTCTGCCTCTGAGCCCGGCAGTGAGGGTGCACAGGGCCCCCCTTCTGGTCCCACTGCGGGACAGTACTCCTCTCCACCCGCTGCTCCAGGCTCCAAACCGGTGCGCTCCGTTTCCTCTGCAGGTGTGTCCACGCAGCTGCCTTCATCCTCAACCCAAATGTCCACCCCGTCCCAGGGCATCAAGCAGCCTCCTCTGCCTCCCCCCAAACCTGTGAACAGGGGCAACGCTGCTATGCTCGGTGAGTGGAAAATGTGGTGGGTTTTTTAAACAATCAAAGTTTTTATATGTAACCCTTTTCACGTCCAGTGGTTCATGTGAAAAATACATTGTTCTGTGGCAATTGGGAAGGATCTATAAAGCGCCTGACACATGACATCAGGAAGATACATTATTGTAATCGTAATCTACTGAAATGTGACCATAATTATAGCACCAAGTCTTAATGTGTGAAAGCATATTGTCAGCCTCTCCAAAACTTTGCACAAACATTGTATTATTTGTGGTTAGAGTAGAATCCTATTGCATTCACTCACCTTCCCTCATCTTCAGTTGGTTTGTTTTTCCCAATGGCAAAAACACAATGTGCATTTATCAAGAGTCAAGTGTTTGGGAACACACTTCCTCTTAATGATGTTATCCAAACAGCTTGAGCTCTAATTCCCCTGTTAATGCTATTCTCGCACATTTCTCTTTATTCTTTTACTTTGATTCCTGGTGGGTAGGTGCTGTTATTTGTACAGAAGCACCAAACCGCGGTAACTATGGTTTTATTTTATCTGGGTTTATTTGTTACTGTTGTCCCCTGATTTGTCTTAAAGAGAGCAAAGAGATTTTACTGAACTTTATTTTCTACAATGCAGACATTTGGACCAATAACAAAGAGGATAAATGGTTGTTTGTTTGTTGTAATTCAGGGACCATATGTAGTGAGTCATAAGAGCATAAAAAACAGCATTTTTGAAATAAGCTGAAGGATTCCCTGTCGTCCTGTTAGTCTCCGCCCTGCAGGGGGGAGAGAATGCTCAGCTCCCTCTCTACTGGTCGTGTTGGAAGCGTGAGTGCGACTATGACGTCTACCTGTCCCTGCCAGTCTATCTGTGCCGGCGGGCCGGGGGTCTGCGCTCAGGTAAAATGCCCACTGGTCCATGTCATAAAGGCGTCCATGTCTGGAATGCCAGCGTCATGTTGCATCCTTAGCTTCCAGCTACTTTCCCTCGTAGTCATTTCACTTACTGTTTGGCCTTTGCTTCTTGGATGTGGTAAATATAAGAACCGCATGTGCACTAGAGTTAACGCTGGGAGCTTCGCCTTGGCTCACATTAGCATTTTATGAGAAAATTCCTTTTGTAAGTTGACCTGTATATTAGACATATACAGGACTATTCTGAATAATAATTAACATAAATAACTTGATAGAGATAATATTTTATAATGTTACGAGATTATTCAAGTTAATAATGATATCAGTGAGAATTGTGTAGAACCTAAACTTTATATTTTTATGATGTTTTTTGCTTTGGTGTCAAGCATTACTTCTTGTATTATACTGTCTTTTGTTTGTAGCTATGCTTCTTTCATCAGTCTTTAACAGAATCTAAGCTACATAAAATGTTTCTGAACAACTTGGGAGCTGGCTTTTATGCTTTGAAGCAGCTTTTGCTCTGACTATTACACTCAAATGCTCACAGAAGGGCTTGGTTTACAGTCTGGCTTTTTGAGCATGCAGGCCATGCATCTCTTTTATCTCTGTGACCTGGGGCACATGTTACAAATCTATATGCTCCTTCATGTGCTCTCATGTCAGAGTCACATGTCACTGATTGTATTCATTTATGCTCTGTCTATCATGTAATTGTAATATTTACACTGGCAGATGCACTGGTATAAACCTGCACGTGTCACAGAAACAAAAGCACTCTCACTGCAGTTGAGTCAAACTCTTAATTCTACTTTTAAGTGTAACTGTTTGTACTTGTTTCATTTTAACTTGCAGGTGACTACACACAAACAACAGGAGGAACCAGTCTAGTGCCTGCTAAGCCCTCTCCTCCAATGCCCCCGAAGAGGACCACCCCTGTCACCAAACGCAACACAGAAGACGGTTCGACTTCAGGTCATCCCATCATCCCCTCACCACTTTCAGTAGAGGACCACAACAGCCTCCCTTTGGGCTTTCAGCTGCCCCCTCCTCCCCCCTCTCCGCCCTCGGCACATATACACCCTCATCACCTGCACCATCAGCACTCATATCCTCATGCGCTCCCTCAGCCCATCCCACTGCTGTTTGACCCTCCCAGCCCCCCCTCCGAGTCCCCCCAGCGTCCTGCTCCTGTCCCGCTGCACATCATGATTCAGAGAGCTCTCTCCAGCCCAGGACCAGCCCAACCACACCCGGACGGGGCACAACGTGCACATGCTTTGCTCTTTGAAACCCAAGAGTATCAAGGAGGGCGCCCTCTACCAGTCAGCATCCAGCCACTAAAAATGTACGTTTACAATCTATGCATGTTCATATATTATTAAAACTGTATACATATGACTGATATTGCAATAATGTAGAGCTTGGCAACAATATACTCATTCCCTGGATGCCTTGATGTGGCTACACAATACAGCAATACATCACAGATTGATATTACATGTAATTAATAAAAAAAAAATGCACCGTATTATCAGCATATTGTTGAAGTTTTATATAATATAAAGAATGTTTGACATATTGTCAAGTTAAAAGTGCATTATGCCACAATTAATTTACAGGTGTTTGTTACTCAAAAATACCTTACATACATACTTTCTTACTAAGAGCAAGCTTGTCTCTCCATAAATCTGTCGTGTAACTTTGTAACTTTGTAACCTCACCTATTTGTCTTCATAGAGACACATAAGTTTAATGCCATACAGGCATCGTAGCTACATTTGCATCTTAGAATTCAAATTTAAACTCAGGGTGTACTAGAAAAAAATCAACCTGCATTTATCCAGTTTAGTGGATTAACGTCGATGTGCTTCTGCATCCTTGGACAGATCTGAAGACGATTACTCTGAGGATGAAGATGATGAAGAAGAGGAGGAGTATGATGGGGAGATCCCACAGCCTGAGTTGGAGCCCCGCACTCGGCGGTGTTTGGTGGGAGATGCAGGTGTGTGTGTGCTGCCTGAAGAAAACAGCAGTGAGGAAGAGGAGGATGGACAACAGGACGTGGACGGAGAAGACAGTGACTCTGATGGACCTGTGCTTTATAAAGACGAAGACTCCGATGAGGAGGAACAGGACGAACCTCCAATGAGTAAGTAGACCAATGTGATTTGATGAAAACTAGAAAGAATATGGTTACTGTTGTTGCCTTGGCAACTGCGGTGGCCATCTTGTGACTGTAAGAAGAGAAGAAGAGAAAAAGAGAAGGTAAATTGACAATGTAGATTGACAGTGTTGTAATGTAGAGAATTTAAGCTGCAGACTGGAGCTAATTTTAGTGAATTATGAATATTCATGTAAACTGTTAATACTTCACTAGACTATATTTTATGCAAAATTACTGTAAGATTGCATGTCAGCACACCATATGGACACAAGTATAGATCATTTAGTTATATTTAAAAGAAAATTGTAAGCTGTCTATTTGCATAGGTTCTTGAGTAGGATTTTACAGCCAGAACTTGGCTGCTGGAACTGGATGGTGGCTACTATAGGGTAGCATGCTGAAGATTACTTCAGCATGCTACCCTATAGGAGTTTTCATTATCTCTCATTGGAGAAGGCCTAATGCTGCAATGTTTTTGTAATATATATCATTAAATTTGACATAATAACTTTCTCTGAATTTGTTAAGGTGCATTGGCGAGCAGAGTCAAAAGGAAGGACACCTTGGCACTAAAACTCAGCAGTCGGCCCTGTGCTCCAAACCGGGACAGGTTCATCCAGGAGAGACACAACAACCTAACCTGGCAAAGCAGGGAGCAGTGGGAGGCCATCCGCACTCAGATCGGCACTGCACTCACAAGGTTAAATACCACTCAGATATTTATGCCTAATATTAGAAAACGTACAGAAATAAAGGGTCCGTGTCTTTGTCCTACTTACTAGCTGAATGACGGCAAGATGAAACTGTTTAAAAATAGCCCTCTTTCTTTCTCACTTCAGACGACTTAGCCAGAGACCAACTGCTGAGGAACTGGAGCAAAGAAACATCCTTCATCGTTAGTATTAATCTAATCTTTCACAGAAGTAACAGTACTGATGTTGGCATGTCCTTACTTGTCTCACGCTTGTTCTTTACTATTAAAATGTACTTAAGAAGGTTTAAGATTGAATTCCAATGACTAATTAGTGATGTATAGTGTATTGTCTAATTTTGCATTATTTTAGAAACCAATTTTTAGCTCAGAAGGTCTGCTGTTGTACTGTTCTTTGTTATCTAATTTTACCTTGTTCTGGATCATTTTCAGCTAAAAATCAAGCTGACAGACAAGCTGAAGTTAGAGAGATCAAGCGGCGCCTGACAAGAAAGGTAAGGCCAGTATTTCATTTAAAACACCATTAACTTCTAAGTGGCTGGACTCATGGTTTACTTTTTTTTAACCCAAAGCTGAGTGAAAGACCTACAGTTGCAGAGCTACAAGCCAGAAAAATCCTGCGATTCCATGAGTATGTGGAAGTGACAGATGCACAGGACTATGACCGAAGAGCAGACAAGCCCTGGACCAAGTTAACACCAGCGGACAAGGTACATTTAGTTGAAGTTTTACTGCATAAAATAAGTTATTCTTATAAAGGTTTTATAGATTGTTAACATTTGCAAGCTTGTTTTAGGCTGCCATCCGGAAAGAGCTCAACGATTACAAAAGTACTGAAATGGAGGTTCATGAAGAGAGCCGAATATATACAAGGTAGAAATGATTGCCTTTTATACAGTTTTTATATTCACTATTTTACTGCATTTATATAGCTAACTGTGTTACATATTCAGTTAATTGTATTTGTTCTATAGGTTTCATCGACCTTAGATTCCTCATCTCTCTGTGGAAATCGCACAAATGACTATGGCAGCACTCGTCTCCTTATGCAGGCAGATGACGAGAACGTAGACCTGCTGTAAAAATTATCAAATTGGCCAGGAACTGAATGAAGAATGCTTTTTGCTTCTGTCCATTGACTTTACACTACATTGCTTGTTTGAGGTGGTGGGTGTGAAACAGATGCAGTATTCCTCCACCAGGGGGAGCCACGTGCCAATGAAAAGAAATGGCTGAGGACCTATAGGGCTTACTCTTGCTCTGCCCTTTTGTGGTACCTCTCAGGGACAAGAATCACCATTGATGCAGCCTCATTCTGTGTTGCCTTTTTTGTACATGGAATCGCTTGCTCATTCTACTAGTAATAACAACTTCTAATATGTTATGTAGTAATAACAAATAATAGAAACAAACTGCTGCTTTGAAGGTGGAAGGTGGAATACAGAGACTGTATGGATCAGTAATAGGATGAGACATCTCATGTCTTTTATACAAATGTGTACAGGCCGATACTTGACATAGACACTTGGAAAGATTTAATTTAAATATTGTGTAAAGCACAAAAGTCATTTAATATTGATCTTTGGGACATATTATTAGTAATAGATTTTATTAAAGCCTTTGCTATTTGGCTTGCCTATATTTATTATATTAACTGTGCTGTGAGGTGGCCATTTTTACTGACTCTAGGTTGGTACCAGTCAGGTGGCTGTTAATGTTTTTGTGTGCCAATTTGTATGATGCCTCATTTTTTTTTTTTTTTTTTGGGGGGATGCTGGTCCACTCATTTCTGCAGTCTACTGCATGAGCCTTCACAGGATCCAGTGCCATTTCATCTGGATAATTTCAATTATTTTATAATGTTCTTCCCTTTAAATGTCTAAAATGCAATGCATTCTGTAGCCATTTACAAAATGGTCATGTCAACTTGTAGTCAAGTATATATAAGTATACTTAGAAAGAAATGCTGTGAGTGTAGATCAGGGATTTAACCTAAAAAAAATGCATAAATGGACAACAGGGAGTCATTTTTCTGGAATTTTGAAACTGGAGACAAATGTCATTATTGTCTGGCCACAGGGTCATTCATGGTTATAGGTTAGGCCAAAGTGATGCTTAAGTGTGTATTTTGTCTTTGTTTTATTTAAAGGCAAAATTTTAAATAAAATACTTGATAGGTTGGTATTTTTAACATAAGGGTTTGTGTTAGTCTATGCTTTAATGCAAACTTCTGTAAAGCTCTTCTCTCGTTGAATGTTGAAATGTATAGAAAATACCACTTTTTCTTTTGTAAATATATGCCTTGAATATAATAAAAACTCTATTTCTTTGTCTGTTATTCTTTGCATATGCATTTAATTTGCACGAGCCTTGTAAATCAGCAATGCTCCACTGCGACATCTGGTGGCTCGAGATGACATTGTTCTCGTTCAGATTCTATTTCCGATTAAATAGACTGTGGACTCTGTGATCTCATCTCGAAGTCTAAGGTATATTTAAACACCTAATGAATAAACGGAGTAATTAAAGCAGAAGAGAACTAAAATCCTTTTGGCCAGTTGTCACAAAAACGGCTGCCCTTCGGTTTCTGTATCTTTAAGTGCGACGTGACGTAGAGCGTCGTGTGCGTGCGTGCGTGCCTGTAAACCGGGAACAGTTCTTACACGTTCCTCTCCTGACAAACTTAAAACCTCTGCATTTTCCAGGTTAGTGAACCTCTAAATAACATTATGGGTTATATAAAACAGTTAGTAACTAACAGTATGCTGAATGTATACGGATATGTAGATTGGTGTGTGTCCATTCATTTGTTATAAGCAAATTTTTGTGTTAGCATTTTAGCACTGGTTCATCAAGAGCATGGGTGTTCGCTATGTTTAATCATGTGTTAATCCAATGTTTAAAAGATATACACTTCCTTCATTTGCTTTAGTGTAAATCAATTTAATATATTGTTAAATATTTTAATGTATTCACCTTTTATTTTTGTAAGTTGACCTCGTGTCCAGAAAACATGCTATGCCCCAGGTCTTGTTAGTGTCTTATCACTAGCTAAAGTAGAATTAAATGTTAAATAGTCCCAGTGAAAGAGCCACGCACCGCTGTGAACAACACATGTCCTGGTCTGAAGTGATGTGACAGCTGTAGTGCACCATCTGCTCAGAGGGACAGAACAAAACTAGCCTGTTTGCAAAGTGCATTTGTTTTTATCTTAACTCAGCTTCTGCGATAGTGTTGTAAAGGTTATGTATTCACCATTATGTTAATTTTACACTGTCTTACTTATGTTTATAGACCTAAGCTTTTGCTGTCATGCCTGCCAAAAGGGGTGCGCCAAAGAGAAAATCTGAGGCTGTTGTCGAAGATACAGATGCTAAGAAAGTGAAAGGTAACAGTGGAGAGAATTAATTTTATATATATTAAATATAAATATAAATATAAATATAAATATATATTTCTGTTTTATGTTTTCTAGTTTCTCACCAGAGCCATGCCAAAGAAATTGGTCTAGTTCTTGTTCTTGGCCAAGGTGATGTTGGGCAGTTGGGGTTGGGTGAGGACATCATGGAGAGGAAGAAACCTGCCTTGGTCACTCTTCCAGAGCAAATGGTGCAAGTTGTTGCTGGTGGCATGCATAGTGTGTGTCTAAGTAACACTGGTCATGTAAGTCTGTTTTGTTGCGCATTAGACCCACAAACAATGTTTAAATTTAAATGTTAATATTTTGTCTTTTGTTAAGGTTTACACGTTTGGCTGTAATGATGAAGGGGCGCTTGGTCGGGATACATCAGAGGAAGGATCTGAGAGTGTTCCAGGAAAAGTGGAGCTGGAGCAGAAGGTTGTCCAGGTGTCTGCAGGAGACAGCCACTCGGCCGCGCTCACAGAAGAAGGGTCCGTGTATGTTTGGGGCTCTTTCAGAGTGAGTTTTTTTTTTTCTTTGAACCAATAAAATAATATTTGATGTTGTACATACTCTATCTTCTCTCTGTTCTGTATGTTGGTCAGGACAACAATGGCGTCATTGGTCTTCTGGAGCCATTCAAAACATGCACACGTCCAACCCAACTTCCAATTACAGAACCTGTTGTGAAAATAGCTTCTGGTAATGCTTTTAAAAAAAATAAAAATGTGTGTGCTACATTTTCATTTTTCTACAGTTTTTAATGACTCTCTCTTCTCTATTAGGTAATGACCACCTTGTAATGTTGACACTGGATGGAAATCTGTACACCTCAGGCTGTGCAGAGCAGGGTCAGCTGGGCAGAGTCCCTGAGCACTTCTCAAACAGGGGAGGAAGGAAAGGCCTGAGTAAGTAGTTGTTGATTTTTCAGATTCTTGACATTCATCATCATCGTCGTCAAACCTTTATTACAGACCCTTGGTCCAGAGTTAAAGAAGACACACAACAAACAAACACACTCAAACACAATATTCACAGCAAACTGCTTTACCAGTGTCTCCACAGTTCAGACTGGTCTGGCAAACTCAGTACCTCTTGGTACTGAGTTTGCCATTAGTCAGACTCATGATAATACTGTTCTCACAGTCATTAAGGCGACAGATGAATCTGTGCATTAAACAGAGCATAAGAGCATATATGCCTGAAAAGTTCTGATGCCTGCTGACACATTCCCATCTCGGCCTTTTCAATAGATCCTTAAGCAGTCACTATACGCCACAGTGAGTTTGCATATGCTCGCCTTTTGTTTCATTACTTTTGTTTGTAAAATTCTTTTTTTTTTTTCTCCTCTCTAGGTCGTTTGCTGGAGCCACAGATGGTAAAACTGAAAGGGAAAGTTAATTTCACTGATGCATTCTGTGGAGCCTATCTCACTTTTGCTGTAACAACTGAGGGATATGTGTATGGATTTGGTCTGTCAAACTACCACCAGCTTGGTTAGTAAGCACCAAGTTTTGAAATATAAAATTCATTTTCACATGTTATTTGTACACTCACTTATTAAACTTCCAGGCACAAAAAGCACAAAAATGTGTTATGTTCCGGTTAAACTTACATGCTTCAAGAACTCTACCACCTCCTGGGTTGATTTCGCTGGTGGACAGCATCACACTGTTTGTCTTGATGCAGAAGGTAATACAAACTACAACTGTAACTAACGTTCTAAGAGTAGTTAATTCCACAACCTGTATTTGGAACCTAATATGTGTTTGCTTGTTCAGGACAGGTATATAGTCTAGGGAGGGCGGAGTATGGCCGACTTGGATTAGGAGAGGGAGCTGAGGAGAAGAGCGAGCCCACACCGGTCACAGGAATGGAGCCAGTGTGTAGTGTCGCATGTGGGGCTTCTGTCAGCTACGCCGTCACTAAAGAAGGTCTGACACCAATTGTGAATAATGCTTAAAATACTTGAGGGTTGTACATTGTTCTTTCAATCCCCAGAGCTCTGCATTGTGTTTGTGTTTTACGAATGAAAAATTATATTCATGGGTTTCAACTTCCTGTTATAGGTGTCATTTGAAGGCTTTGCACCATTCTAAATTTATCTGTTTTAAATTGATGATTGCTATAGCAACAGTCCAAATTTTTATCATTCTGAAACCCATGGGTAGAGAATTGGTATAATTTCCTGTTAAAGTAAAAACTATGGAATATTACATAGCATACACATGGCCAATTACAGTTCAGATCAGGGTTGTTGCATCATCATCATCCTGTAAGGCCTTATTTTTCCCAATTTACTACTAGTTTCATGTGGTTTCCCTATGAGACAACAACCAGGTTCATTAACATAAACTCTGTAGTGATCTGTTTTCTGTTTTCTTTTGCTTCTCTAGGTGATGTGTATTCTTGGGGTATGGGGACAAACATGCAGCTTGGCACCGGAGAGGAAGATGATGAGTGGAGTCCGGTGAAAATGACAGGCAAGCAGTTGGAAAACCGTGCAGTATTAATGGTGTCCAGTGGGGGGCAGCATACAGCACTGTTAGTCAGGGACAAACAAGACAGCTGATGTCCCTTCAGAGGACGGGGATTGGGTGTGTCTGTGTTTCGTAGCTGTGTTCAGGTTGCCTAAATCTTGCATAAAATGTGACTACTCATGCTAAGCCATGGAAGGGGTCTGATTTAGTCCCTGATGATTGTAGTTCCACGTATGAGGCAAATGACTGTACATCATGACAAATTACTTATTTTTTTAATTCTGTTTTTTGGAGATCTGCCGCTTTTGAAAGCTAAATGACATGGAAGGGGATGTTTTGAATGTGTCTCAAGCATGCACAGGGAGAAATTATTGCTACCCTTTTAATGATGAGTTGCAACCTTTTAGATATTTAAAGCAATAATTCCAGTTTGGCCTTTGTTTAGACAGGAGCTATACATTGAGAAAGTGAAACTACTGTTTGTTGTACTTTGAGGAGACGGTGCTGTGGCCTTTGGGCATTTTGTAACGTGATGATCTATCCAGAATAGTATCAATTATCCTGTCTGAAAATAAAGTTTTAAGTTTTTAACTCTTTGTTGTTGTTGGTTTTTTTTTTTTTTTTTTAATTAGTTTTACAAATCTCACAGCATCATTTATAAGATTCAATCATCAATCAATCTTTCTCCCCTTTGCTTTACTTTTAAACATACGACAAAAGTCTTCCATATTTAGTTTTAAACTGATTTATTGCTCAAGCAAACATGCTTAATAACCATGAATTTAAATGACTGTAAATTGTAGTTGGAGTACCTTCATCAAAGCTCTGCTGCTTTTGCTCCGTTGGGAGTGAGCTGCACTGTGGCCTTGCCTGTCTCCTCTTTCTTTCATCTGTCCGAGCAGCCGGGTCCTTGTAGTAAAGGGTCGCATAATGCTTTGAAATGCTAAAGAATCTCTCAAAGGCAGTTAACTGATCAGAGTGCATCTTTCTTTTTTTTCTCTGTGACTCAAGGGTGATGTTAGAAGGCACTGTAATTACTAAAATAGGCAAAGGCGAGCGTCTGTCTGATTACTGCCCTTTTAAGTATAAAGATTGATACAAAAATGGTGCTTTATTCAGATTTCCTACAGGTTTACCTAATGCATGAACCTGGAATATCTTCAAGTGTGACATACATTTCAGAATGCATTTTGGAGGTCAGTTACACAGCATGTATCTTTAAAACCTCTTGACTAAAATGTGTGTAATTTGTTTGATAACATGACCTGACGGTTGGCAATCTTCAGAGACCTCTCCAATGATAATGGAGAGGAAGCGTGATAAAAGATGAATACTCACTAGAGCCCACACAGTCTTGCTGACACTTTCTACAGAAAGCACAAATCCTTATCCTTATATGACATTTATTATATCACAACATAATCGTTTATGACCAAGTTTAACCCTTCAAATGTATTTACAGGTACCTTTAAATATGATAACGCTGTATCTTAAAGATGCACTATGTAACTTTTCAGATGGAGGTTGTGTGAGTTTGTGTTATTGCTTTGCCTTGAATGTTTCACAGTACAGCATTAAACTTATCTGTCTCCATGGAGACAAGCAGGTGATGCCACCTGACCAAGTTACCAGTCAGAATTGCAAAGTGGCAGACCCTCCACCAGAAAAGTTACAGAATGTTCATTTAAAAGAAAATACACTGTATTGCCAATTCACTCACCCATCCAAATAATCAAAATCAGGTGTCAGTCACTTCCATGGCCAAGAGTTTATAAAAATCAAGCACCTCGGCCTGCAGACTGTTTCTACAAACATTTGTGAAAGAATGGGTCACTCTCAGGAGCTCAGTGAATTCCAGTGTGGTACTGTGATAGGATGCCACCTGTGCAACAAGTTCAGTCGTGAAATTTCCTCACTCCTAAATATTCCACAGTCAACTGTCAGTGATATTATCACAAAGTGTAAGCGATTGGGAACGACAGCAAAGTTGTAGGCCACGTAAACTGACGGGACAAGGTCAGTAGATGCTGAGGCACAGAGGTCGCCAACTTTCTGCAGAGTCAATCACTACAGACCTCCAAACTTCATGTGGCCTTCATATTAGCTCAAGACAAGTGCGTAGAGAGCTTCATGGAATGGGTTTCCATGGCTGAGCAGCTGCATCCAAGCCAAACATCACCAAGTGAAGTGCAAAGCGTCAGATGCAGTGGTGTAAAGCACACCACCACTGGACTCTAGAGCAGTGGAGACGTGTTCTCTGGAGTGACAAATCACACTTCTCCATCTGGAAATCTGATGGCCAAGTCTGGGTTTGGCAGTTGCCAGGAGAACGGTACTTGTCTGACTGCATTGTGCCAAGTGTAAAGTTTGGTGGAGGGGGATTATGGTGTGGGGTTGTTTTTCAGGAGCTGGGCTTGGCCTCTTAGTTCCAGTGAAAGGAACTCTGAATGCTTCAGCATACTAAGAGATTTTGGACAATTCCATGCTCCCAACTTTGTGGGAACAGTTTGGAGATGGCCCCTTCCTCTTCCAAATGACTGTGCACAAAGCAGGGTCCATAAACACATGGATGAGAGAGTTTGGTGTGGATGAACTTGACTGGCCTGCACAGAGTCCTGACCTCAACCCGATAGAACACCCTTGGGATGAATTAGAGTGGAGACTGAGAGCCAGGCCTTCTTTTCCAACATCAGTGTGTGACCTCACAAATGTGTTTCTGGAAGAGTGGTCAAAAACCCCCATAAACACACTCCTAAACCTTGTGGACAGCCTTCCCAGAAGAGTTGAAACTGTTTAGCTGCAAGAGTGGACCAAGGTCATATTAAACCCTATGGATTAAGAATGGGATGTCATTTAAGTTCATATGTGAGTCAAGGCAGGTGAGCGAATACTTTTGGCAATATAGTGTATTTGTGATAATTCATTATTTGAGTTGAAAGGTTTTAAAATAATATGTGAAGTAGACAAGCACAAGTAGACAATAACAGTAATTGACATCCTGTGATTAGTTTCTTTCACTTGTAATTTCCCAGAATGCAGCTGGGGCTCTAACCATGCTCTCAAAAAACATAACCAAGAAACGGAAACACAGAGTCAGCAGCTGGCTGCGCACATTCATTGAATAACTATGGAAGAACATTTACTTATACTGCTACTGAGGACACGTACCACGCTCCACGTTGTGAATGAGCCTCATGCTGCTAAAATGATCTGTCACGAGAAAAGATCTATGCTTCCCCACTGTGCCACAAATTGACATGGTATTTGAGATTAAATTTGAGTGGGATCCTAATCAAAAAATCATAAGTTTTGTCATGAGCGCTGTGGTTGACCTTAAACTGATAAGTGCTCTATTTAAGAAGATGCCGTAGGAGGCAAGACTCTAGTTAACCACTCACACACGTTATGTTGAAACAAGCTATTCCAAGGCAAGATTTAGTATGTAATATTACTTGGATATAATGGAAAGGATGACATTTACAATGGCAGTAGTGCTTGGATATGCAATTTAAGCAAATAAAGGATTATCTTATCTTATCTTATCTTATCTTATCTTATATTGAGTACGGCGACTCCTGCTTTATCCGAAATTATATTAAAGGTGGCCTTTTCTGGTGGTGGGTGCACTACCTGGTTGTCCATGCGCATATTGTTTAGTTCAACAGTGGCAATAAATGCATCAATCTGTTGTAGGAAAACACCTGTAATGAAAAAAAAAGGCCTACAATAAATACAAGTTAAAGTCGTTATGTTGCTGGAAAAGCAATTCATCTCCATGGAGACAAACTGGTAGGCTGGTAGTGGACCCCTCCACCAGAAAAGTTAGAGTACCTTATGAGAATACAATATTAAGAAACATACTGTAGTTATTGCCTTTTATTGCTCACCGTCTCAACCATCACAATTTGAAATTATTTTTCACGGCAACCTATTTCTCTCTCTCTTGTAGCTATATCAAGTGACCTTCTTCCACTGCCTGTAATTACTGCAGATTGGTTCCTTAATTGAACTTCTCCTTCTGTAGGTGGATGGCTGTGACTTAGTGGTCGACAGCTGTGCAGGGACCTTTAAAATGAGCCTGTGTCTGCTTGTCCTGCTTTGTTATGACAACCACATCTGTATAAGTTTATTTTTGTCTCGTTAATATTCATAAATGCACAGAGGGTGAATGACAAATAGTAATTGGTTTGTACATGTGTTTTGATATCCACAAATGCAAATTTAGTATTTGCAACATGTATTTTGGTCTTTACAAATAGATTTGTTTTTAATTTTAAATTTTTATTTAAATTTTAATTGTAAATTTATATTTTTTCATTTGCAATGAAATTTGTAAAACTGAAAATTCAGTTTGTAAAATGTGATTCGCATTTGTGGATCACCAATTACAGAAATTCACCAGTTTCCTCTATTAAATATTTTTGAGACATTATTTTTGCGAAATCCACAAATCCAGACAGATCCACAAATAGACTAGTCAGGTTGGGCCCCTGGAGCCAGAGCACCAGGGATGCTCCAGGGGCCACTCCTGGTGCTACACCCAGGTACAGGGAGCCTTCCCTAGGTCAAACTAGTCAGGCTAGGCCCCTGGAGCCTCTCTGGTACGCTGGTAATGTGTACCCAGGGATGGGTTCATCGGCAGCCACGCCCGAACCGCGCCGCTGTGGGGGAGTCGGAACTGGACCACGAGGACGGAGGTCGGGGGACCGTTACCGGCCTCACACCATCCACGGGCTAAGCCTCTATCAGAAGGACTCAGGTCCCCGATCAACACCGGGCAAGCGGTCTTCTGTACGCTACATTTTCCGCGCCCGCCTGTTGGATGGGGATTCGGTGTTGGGCTCTTCCCTCTTCGCTCGCCGCTACTGAGGGACTCCTGGTTAGTTTCTTTTCCACCGTTTAGTAATATGCTTAAATTCAGTGGATAGTCTTGTCTGATCTGAGGTCGTAGTCAAATGGAGCTAACCTCCTCGTCAACGCTTATAACAACAGTGCCATCTAGTGGAGGCCTACTGTGTATGTGAATCAGTAGGCTATTTGTGGATCTGTATGGATTTGTGGAATTTGCAAAAAGAACGTCTCAAAAATACGCCAAAGAGGAAATCTGTGAATTTGTGTAATTGGTGATCCACAAATGTGAATCACATTTTACAAACAGAATTTTAAATTTTATAATTGTTTTTTTTTTTTTTTTTTTTTTTTTTTTTCCCCAAATAAAAAAGATTTATTTACATCTATTTGTAAAGACCAAAATACAAGTTACAAATATTCAATGTGCATTTGTGGATCTCAAAACACATGTACAAACCAATGATGAGGCAAAAGTAACCCTATACATCTGCACCATGCCAAGTAGAGGGGGTGCATCTGATTCAACCACACTACTGCCCTGCTGTTCCCATTAGTGCCATGTGAGTCTCTTATTGATTCTCTGCTAATTAGGCAGCCCTTTGTAAGGTGATGCGGTCATGTAAATCGCTTTTATGGACTGAAGCTAGAGAGTTGGAGGCGTGCAGTGGTTGGAGATGTTGTCAGCTGGCAGATGGTACACAGTTTGAAACAGTGGGCCAGCTCCACAGCAGGGACGATCTCAGAATGTAGGCTATATGACATCTTGTGAAAACTCAAGTAAAACTCTGTTAAGATTTTGACACTTCTTGATATATAAACAAAAGGTCAAGAGATGCCTTCAGGATCTGTCTTGCAATAAGAATCTATTACATAAAGCAGTCAGCTTCATTTATCAGCACATACTGGACTGGTTTGTGTGAAATAAAGGTAAAATTAATCTCAAAAGTGCTGAAAGTATCCATAGGTTTCAGTTTTTTGTTTTTTTTTTAGCACCATTAGCAATAAACACTCCAAACAAAACAAAAAATGTATCTTTTGAATGGAAAAAAGTTGCACAACAGTAAGCTGATACCCATGAATACTCTTATTTGGAAGTGTACAACATAAGACTATCTCCATTTTCATTTTTAGAATGAATGAATAGTTATGGTTGTTCACACTATTTATTGGCCTATTGATTGCAACCAAAACAGGATTAGGCTGAAGAAACTTGCCTAATCGTTCTTATTCTAATTAATATACCCGATATTAAAATGTTGCATATCATCCAAACATCACTCACCCACTATATCTTTATTTTCATATATTCATATATTCATAAATAATACATTTTAAAGTTCATATTGTATTTACTAGAATGTCCAGCGACAATTGTTTCATGTCTTTTGCACAATTGTCAGGCCTAGTTTGCACGAATGAATGAAAGAGATCCTTTGTGTCAAAAATAAATGATGAAAATTTCCTCAGGGTGCAGTAAGCAGAGAAACAGCAGCAGATAAACAACAGCAAAATAATAAAAAATGTATTTTGTTGAACGAGGGGTTTTAGTAGCATTTGTCATAACTGTTTTAAAAAAGATGTTCTGGTAATTCATTTGTAACAATGGCTCATACAAAGGAAGAGACTGTATATTATGTATATTAACATAGAGTTTCCCATGTTCTTATTTATATGCGATAATTTGCTTAAGTGCTATTATTTTTGGGCAGTTTAATTATGTGTTTCACTTTAAAACAGGTTTATTGTAGTGCCAGGTTTGTTTTTATTCTCTTATGAAAACCTGACTTCATCGTTCAAGTGTTTTCATGTTACTATTTTAGAAACACACAGAAGACACTGTTAATGGTTAAGAGTCACTTTATGGTATCCTCTGGAGTGAAGTGATTTATGCAATTGCCTGCTTATCCAGTTGTATATACACAGTGGACATGTGAACTATATGATTAAGGATTAAAACACTCCATTGCACAAAAAGATCAGCTCTATCAAGTCATATACTAACAAGTCACAAGAGCCAAACTGCACATTGCAGCATGTAATTAAAAAGTATTTGCACTTTTTTATTGAGTATTATTTAGTTATTTGGTTACTTCTTTTTATACCTTTTTCATCTAATTAGTAAATCTGAAACTACACTAGAGGTGTTGTTATTGTTGCTAAGCTCCAAATAAATGTAAAAAAAAATATATATATATATATATTTCAACATACAAAAACAATAACACCATGAAACATAGCTATAAATTCCTGTCATTGGGGGCAGAGTTCTTTGGTTATTAAAGCTCAATCTATAGTGTAATATTGGCAATTTCTCACCTGAGCAGCGCAGTGGATGATAAGGCTGCACTACTATTGAATTTAAAGTGCAGTTTGAATTGTCACAAACTGCAATGTGTGCAATTACTGAAGTTACAATTTCCTAATTTCCTATTTAAACAATTTCAGCTAATTATCTACAAAACCTGCTAGCCTTGTAGCTCAGACTTCATCATACACATTTTCGTTAAAATGCGTTAAATTCATGTATTAGTTCATCAGTTCATAGTTCAGTCTGCTCTCAAATGCTGATGCTATTTGTTTAAAAAGTGTGTGTAATGGCAATTCTTGTCATAAAAACTGTAATATAAATACTTTTACCAAAATCATAAAATATTAATAATACCACATTTGTTTTTTATTAAAGCATGTGCAGATAATATAGGAAAAGCACATCATAACCAAAGTTAATATACTCCAAAATTTAAACATATGTTGTAACCAAACTTTCAAAACAGTCACTAAGACATTTCATAATAATGTTCATATAAGGCAGTATGATACACATTATCATTGTACAGTCATGTAAACAACATTGCAGAAAACAGTTTGTCAAAGCTTTTCAGAAACTAAAACAAATGCACATATCACATTTATAGTACTGTTTGATAAACTATGTGCAAAATCAATAATTTAACAATAACTGAATATAGATGTTTTTGGTTTGGTTTTGTACAAACAGTTGTAGCATGTGTAGTATGTGACTTTGTTTTGAGTGTGTTTGTATTGACATCCAGGACATATAATTATGACCCTAAGTGCAGTGACAGTTTTGTGAGAAGCTTCTCACATTGTCTTCAGGTAATGTTTGTGAAACAGTGAAGTTGCGAGTCAGCTGATGTGCATGAGAGATACTGTCATCTCTACATGCCTTTAGTTAAAATACCTGTGCACTGGGATCACATGTAATTACTGTGACATGGCTCTGTGTGTGGGCTTTACATGTAATTATTTCTTCTCCCACTGCTACGGGCTTGAACATGAAATTGGATATCATAATACAGATATTGCAAAGACTTAATAACAAAGGATTAAACAATGTTATTAGGTGTTTGGCGTGAGAGGGACTGTCCCTGCACAAAGTACACAATGGATACCAGTTACTAATTACCATAGTAACAGACTGAACCATTTGAACCATGGCTTAAAGATACTTAATTGTTTCTATAATCCAGGTTAA
Organism: Taenioides sp. WSHXM2023; assembly: GCA_029959045.1. Taxonomy (NCBI): domain Eukaryota; kingdom Metazoa; phylum Chordata; class Actinopteri; order Gobiiformes; family Gobiidae; genus Taenioides; species Taenioides sp. WSHXM2023. Next base: position 22,945,787 of record CM057088.1, on the reverse strand, counting down.
ATCAATGTTAAATGAAATGTGATCTCTCCAGGCTTTAATGTGGCAGCTGTGTCACTCTCACTTCTATGTGTGATCCTGTACTGTCCAACTATGTGCATCGCTTTTGGTTTGTCTCTGCCAAAGAATTTGCAGACACTCTTTTGCAGACAGTCTGGTCTTCATCTTGTCCTGTATTTGTCTCTTGGAGACAAATCAATACATACATTTGATCATCGAAGTGTTTAGAGGAGCCATGTGCTGACAGCGTTCCCTTATAAGGTTTGCAATATTTCTTTGCTATTGTCGAACAGCATATGAAGTTTTTCCATTGCCATTTCAAGGTCTAAATGGACACCTCAGACTGCACGATGCATGTAAATCTGATGTTGAATACAAAAGAAGTTGCTGCTTGATACTCACAAGTCCACCGTATGTTTTTAGTACAGTACTCATATGTACAGACACACAGACACATAGTCCTGAAAGACAATCCTAGAAGATAGATCTCTTCAAATCCACAGGGACGTGTTGGTTAAATGAGACTATGTGGAGAGCCTTGTACATATCAGTCTACAAGCCTGTAGTGGTGATCTGTGTGACCTCCGTAAGGTCTTCCTGGACTCTCCTCTCTGTCCTCTGCTCCAGGCCTAGTCAGGCTGGAGCCCTCTCCCTCCTGCTGGGAGTGCAGATGGACGCGGGCTCTCGTGTACTGTTGCGCACACGGCTGAAGCTGCTCTGCTCCATGTGGGCGCGGCTTGGGAAGCAGAAGTCTCTCAGACATCTCTTGAAGTTTTCATCCAGGAAGGCATAGAGCACAGGGTTCAGGCTGCTATTGGTGTAGCCCAGGGCGATGCACAGGTGCCAGCTGGCCATCACCAGGAGGTTGCTCTGGTTGACGGGAACAATGGTCCTGACGATTATGAAGATGTGGATGGGAGTCCAGCAGATCACAAACGCAGCCACCACCACCAGCACCATTCTGGTGATCCTGCGTAGGTTCCTGTCCTTCTCTTTGGAGCCAGACAGAAGACGTACGCTCTTCAGCCTCAGGATCATCAAGCCATAGCACACGGTGATCACCAGCACCGGCATCACAAAGGCAAAGATGAACACGCAGATCTTAGTCACTGTGTCCCAGTACCAGTCTGGCTCAGGAAACTGCAGCGTGCACTCAATGTTTCCTGTAAAACATGAAATTGTATTAGAATAATTAGAGCCCACCCAGGCCCAGAGTCATTGTATGCAGTCTCTTACCTTTGCTCGTCACCCTGGTAACAGCCATGACGGTGACAGGCACCCCAACCGAAGACGACAGGATCCAGATGCACACATTAATGATCTTGGCCTTGGCAGGTGTCCTGAAGTCCAGCGCCTTCACAGGGTGACACACAGCAATGTAGCGGTCCACGCTCATCATGGTCAGAGTGAAGATGCTTGTGAACATGTTGTAGTAGTCTATGACGATGACCACTTTACACAGCAGCTCCCCAAAGGGCCATGTTCCCATCAAGTACTTAGCACTCTGGAACGGGAGTGTGCTGGTGGCCAGAGCGTCTGCCAGAGCCAGGTTAAAGATGTAGATGTTGGTAGCTGTCTTCATTTTGGTGTATCTATTTAAAAATACAAGATAATTCAATCACACAATTCTTAATATTAGCATGACATTTTAAAGCAATAAATAATTGCCATTTCCTCTCAATTAGATTTTAGAAGTAAAATATTGTAACAGAGAAGCTTTATTTCATAATGTTTTATTGCAACATTAAAAGCTTAAAAGCTTTGCTGAGAAATGGTGACTATAAGCCCCCATTAAACTGCACTTCTACATTATGACTTCATTCTTACAAATCTCCCCCTTGATTATGTATTTACTGTTGATCATTTTGAACAGCTTCCTAAAAGGCCATTTGAGATTGTTCATTGAGCAACATGAAGAGAGGAGCCACCACTAGGACTTTTTTGTAATAGCACCACCAGGTATGTTATTGCTTTGAACAATAATCCAACGAAAAGGGGTCACAAGCCAGTGGTCTACCTGGGGAGTGCATCTCATATAAAATAAACTGTATAGCCATCGCTGCACATTGGGAAGCTGGGGTTTGCTGTTCTTATCCCAGACAAAGAGTCAAAGGAAAAACTTGCAGAGGAGAATGACCTACATTTACTTTATGTTTGATGATTTCGACTGAACAATTTTCCATTTGCATTTCAAAGCCAAACAGCCTGTTGTGGCCCTATAGCTGGCACAAATGTATTTACTGTACGCATTTCTTTGTAGACGATCAAATGCACAACAGCCTGACAACAGTTGGACATTACCTTCACAGTGTTTGAGGGGGCGGTTGAGTGGGAGATACTAAGTGGTCCTCAGACACAAACTGCAGCCAATTACAAAGGCAATGGCATGGTGTCACTTGCTTTTTGGCTCTTTGCAGGACAACAAAAGCTGAAAATGTCAGGAAGGTAAAAAGCATGCTCAAATTTTCAAATTTGAGACTGCACAGGGTATCATATTGTAACATACTGTAGGCTGTTGGCTATTGGGCAATAGCAAAAAGTGATCAAATATGTTTGATACTTTTATACATAGCTCAACTAAATATAGGCAAATATAGACATCTTATGCACTCTGTATTTTCTGCACTTTGTTGTGTGTATATGTAGCATGGTGATCCACTGAATGTAAGGCAATTTGATGGACTATATCTTACGCCAGTTTAATTATTTGACTATTTTGTGCATTATTTTTCTTCTTCTATTTTGAATTTTGAATGTTTTTTTTTGTTTTTGTTTTTTGAGTTATTGGTTTTATTTACCTGACCACTCCATACATGACGAGCACGTTGCCCAGTAGCCCCACCACGCAGATCGCGGAGTAAAGAGCCGTGATGCACACCGCCAGGATCAGCCTGCTGCGGTCCCTCGCCACCGCGGTCGTCTCATTTGTGTTAGATGAAAAAGGCAACAGGTCTTCGCTTAGTGTAGCGTTGTCCGGAGTCACAGAGGCTGTGAAGCGCACTGCCAAATCTCCAATCGTGTCCGGGGCAAAAGTGGCATTCACAGCATCCATGTTTAAAAAAAAAAACAAGTTTGCGTTTAGAAAAGAGCGGGTAGACTCCTGTAACGCGCAGCAGCAGCAGGTGCATTCAGAGAAAAGGCGCACAAAGTGAGGAGCGCTAAATGAGCAGAGAGATGCCCGAGGGAAGCGTCTCTCTCTCTCTCTCTCTCTCTTTCTCTCTCTCTGACTGTATTTCTCATCAGTCAGTGAGCTACAGAACAGGCTGCACTGCTGGATTTTTTCCACGCTGCCTTCTTCCACTATTTCAAAACTCAGACATGAGATGAGGTTGTGTTATATTAAACACGACGCCGCCTTTAAATAATACGGGTCCCTACAGTCCCCATTTACACTCTAGACATATGCCATTGGCGCTTCTTTACAGCTCAATTAGACTTATCTTTATTGAGCCAATGCTTTTATTGCAGCTCCAAGCATCACCTGGCTCCACTGGACTGTGCAAGAAGGACTATTAGAGCAAACCTTAACCATGAAATCACCTTAACCTGCATGGAGGGCTACCTGCAGCAGGATGAAATAAGGTCTATTTAAATCAATAAAGTAGAATTTATAGTGGCCTGTGGTCTCAGTAGTAGTTTGACTTTTTCTTTATTAGATATTATCCTATTCTTCTTGTATATAATATAGGTTGTTTTGCATTTTCCCTTCTTTCAGGCTGTTCACTTTTCACCATAACAAGTTGATGATATATATGCCTTTCCTTAGAGCCCAGCAGGTTTTACTACATTTTGTTTTGCTTACCTGCATGCTGTTTAGTTGCGTTTTTGTAGGATATCTTATGTTTATCATATGTGTAGTCTTAATTTAAGGTCTTAAACACAAATGTTCATTTTAAGTAACACAGCCTTAATTAAACTAGTTCTTCTAATCAGCCTGAAACATACAGACACAAAACCACAACAGAGTCATAAATCTGGCCATCATTACCTGACAGTGCCCAATCCATCCTGTTGCATTGTGGCCCCTGATTTAATACATTCTTTGGTCCTTTAGCACTGTGGCTGTGGCTCACCCTCTGTCCCCATCACAAGGACCATTTCACCACATTTGTATTAATGTATATTATGTATAATGTATATTAATTTGCCATGGTGTAATTCTACTTAAACACTAGTTACATGGTCATAAAGGGGCATTAAGGGGCTTTGAGACTCTGGGATTATCTAGGTTACATCTCTGTTCACATTTGTTATCTTTCATGGTCCTTCTCTCACATCACCTCCACAGGGCTTGACAGCAGCTGCTATCTGTATGCCTTCACACCAGGACTAAAAACAGTCTCCAAAACAACAACAAACTCAATGTGGACAGATAGAAGAGAACATGTGTCACCTCATCTCTTTGATACTATGATAAGACCTATACTATTAGATTACGCTCCCTATAGTGCTAAAAATAACACAGCTATAGGACTAACATTTATGGAGCTGCTTTCCTATTAGAGCTGCAAGACATGCGCAAAAACATCTATGTTCATTTACTATATGTTTAATATTGTAATTATTCACCAATCCAGCTTTTTCTGTTTTGATACTGGCATTGATACTTCTGAAATAACCTATACCAGACTGAACATTGCATTTACTCCCCTCAAAACACATTTCTTACGAAATGGATCCAGTTGTGTTGTGTAACTGTTATTTATCCTGCAGTTCATTACAGAATAGCTTTGTAAGTTAAAACATTGCAACATCAGCCGAAATATAAATGGCTGACTAAATCTGACCAGGACATACTGTAAATTTTTCAGGATTGGTACCAATATCTGATAACAATATCAGTATTAAGAAAATATTGTTACCATTTTAATCCAAATTCAGGTTTAAAAGATGGCCCACATTAGATGACTAGCCAACATCAGATTAAACAGTCAAAGGTTATGATACACCACTTAAGGTCCATGTTTGCTAACTATAATTAAATCCTTACAAATGCCATTGTACTTTTCAGCTGACTGAAATGCTGTGGATGGGACTCTGCAGCAGAAGTGGCCATATAGGTCATTCAAAGTCTCCAATTATATGTGTGCTATTGCTTTTCGCTCCCTGTCTGATCCCCTTGACCCCACAGTGAGATCTAAGAGAACATGGTTGGATGGACAGATTGCAATGTCTTGTTCAAAACCTATGAACTGCTTCACTTCACACAGGTCAGAGAAAGTACCACATTACTATACATCATAATATATAACACTCACAGTGAGCCAAGTTGTGTAAAACATACATTTAAGCTCCGCCTTTGTAGAGCATTGTAGTAGCTTTCCCTATTTCCCTTTCCCTTTGAAACGTAATTCACAAAGGAAATTGTTTGGACATAGCATCTCAAAAATACAGTAATAGTTCAAATTTCTTCCTACAACATCTAAACTGAAGAGGATTAGCTGTAGACCTCTCAATTAAAAACCTTCAAACAAACCGGACATTGATGACTAGATATGATTAAAATTTAATCAATGACACATTCTGACAGTATTTACAAGGAGCAGTTGCTCAAATCTAGCAAGTTCAACTTGAAAATGACCCAGAGGTTTAAGGTGGATTGTAGCATTGGGAGGGTCATGTCAATGGCATTTTATTTCCTGGGTCGGTGTGACATTATCTTTCTGCTCGTGTCAGTTTTGTGGTCCGCTTTGCGTAATCTTCAGAGAGTTATTTCTGGTGATTTTGTGAAATTTCTCACTTTTGCCCTGTTATCTTTCTTGTGTTTAACTGAGCAGCCAATACAGCAGTAGTAATTTAGTATGTGTGATGACGCACAGTCTGGTTGGACCCAATGAGAGCCCCCCGGCTCCAAATGTGTAACTGTGGGGGCAGTGGTTTGAGAGGACGACAATTAACTACTGACTCGTAGATAAACAATTGAGCGAGTGCTTTAGAGGTGAACTGTCAGCGCGCTTTTATCCTTACAAAAGCAATTTACTCAAGGACTTTTATGTAATAGAACTGATTCATTTCTTCTCAACATATTAATTTAAAAATACTGTAGCTTTTAACTGATTATTAGCTGTAGCAGAAGATAGCTATAATGATAAGTGCTTATGTGATGGAAAGACTAGATAGTATGTCTTTTGGAATAAAATGCATTTTAAATTAACATTTAGAACATTTAATTTCTAGAATTGTCTTTGTACTAATAACCCACCAAAATGAACTGTAGAAACAATGTGTATACATAATTAAATGAATAAATTAACACTTAAAATCCCATATCACGCTATTTTCTGATCTATGTTATAATATTGTTTCTTCATCACAAACATACCTGGAGTTGTGTTTTGTTTCATACACACATGTTTAACACACAAATCTTGCATATTTATGTGGATTTCTTCTCTCAAACAGAAAACACTAGTGGTACTACAGGAAGTGCTCCACTGTGTTTTTAAAGTCCATACAACTGTTTTTGATGAGGTAACAACATAGCTAAAAGTTTGCAAGAGTCAATTTTGTGTAACATGGGACCTTTAACACTTATAATAACTACACCTTAATTAATCTTAATTAAGCATGAACAAAGGCTTCATTCATAATTAACACATAATTTACTAATTAAGAATGATTCAGGCTTAAGAATTATAGTTAGAAGTTATCATATTATTAGTTAAGTCTGAGTGAGTCCTGAAATAAACTTTGTTTGTTCGTTATGAGCCTTTATTTATGCTTCATTCAGGCTAATTAAGGTGCAGCTATTATAAAGTGACACCAGATAAAACTGTTGATGTTTCTAGCAGCAACAGTGGTTGTTAAGGGGCTGTACTCACAATGGTTGGAGAATGTGTCCTCTTGAATAGACTGTGAATCATTAAGTCTTTGTCTCTTACATCCATGTGTTGTAATAGTAAAATGTGACCATGTTGTATGTTCTGTGTGACATTGCAGAGGAGAGCTCCCTGCTGTGATCTGTGCATGTATAAAAGAGCGTTGTGGGTGTACTGTTCTGAGTAGTACCCCTTCACACTGAGGCCAGTGTGACGGAGTACCACAGCACCAGGTGAAGAACAGGACCATCCTAGGGTCCTCTACAATTTGCCTATCAGGCCCACATTAGTGTGGATGACGCTTTAATCTATCTTCTGCAGCGGGCTCACTCTCACCTGGATAGTGTTAAGGGCTCTGTGAGGATATTGTTCTTCGATTTCTCCAGTGCCTTTAATACAATCCAGCCCTTTCTGATGAGTGAGAAGCTGCTCGTGATGGGTGTCAGCTCCTCCATTGTCTCCTGGATTATTGACTACCTGTCAGGCAGGCCTCAGTATGTGCGACTGGGGACCACCCTGTCTGACACTGTGGTCAGTAATGTAAGAGCCCCCCAGGGTACAGTCCTGTCTCCATTCCTGTTCACTTTGTACACCTCTGATTTCCAGTGCAGCTCCGGGTCCTGCCATCTACAGAAGTTCTCTGATGACTCTGCAGTGGTAGGGTGTATCAGGGATGGACAGGAGCTGGAATACAGGACACTGATTGCAAACTCTGTGGAGTGGTCCCAGGCAAATCATCTGCTCCTGAACGTTGACAAGACCAAGGAACTGGTGATTGACTTCAGGAGAAAGAGGACACCTGTGGAGCCCATTACCATCCAGGGACAGGACGTGGAAATAGTGGACTGCTACAAGTACCTTGGCGTCCATGTGAACAAGAAGCTGGACTGGAGGGACAACTGTAATGCTGTCTACAAGAAGAGCATGAGCAGACTCTACTTCCTGAGAAAGCTCAGGTCTTTCAATGTGTGCAGCAAGTTACTGGAGATCTTCTACCAGTCTGTGGAGGCCAGCGCCCTGTACTTCGCTGTGGTCTGCTGGGGGAGCGGCACCAATAAAAGGGACATTGGGCGGATTGACAAACTGATCCGTAAAGCTGGTTACGTGATCGGCTGTGAGCTGCAGACATTCGTCACAGTGAGGGACAGGAGGACACTGGACAAACTGCTCTCCATCATGGACACTCCTGCTCACCCACTGCACCAGACTATAGAGGGACAGAGGAGCTCATTCTCCAACAGGCTCCTACAGCTCCGCTCAAACAATGAGAGATACAGGACTACATTCATACCATACGCCATACAGTTGTACAACAACTCACCCTCATGTAACAGATGATACTCCCTACAATGGTACAACAACTTAATCAGCATAGTATTTGCACTGTCGTTCTGTCTCTTGTTTATAGCTGTGATTTTATAGTTTATTTTATATAGTTTATTACTTATTTTTCTGTTTTATTTGGACATGTACATATACATTTATTTTTATAATTATGTTTCATTTGACACCTGTCTCTTGCTATCCTTTTGCTGTACCATCTATTTTTGTTACTCGCTGTTATTATATTGTGATGAGTGAGCTACTGCATCCAAATAATTTCCCTTGTGGATCAATAAAGTTTGTCTAAGTCTAAGGCTGCGTCTCAATTCTCCCCCTTAGCCCTCTGTCTTAGCCCTACCCCTCTGTTGTGCGCGTTCACGAGAGACAGAGGGGTATCCCAATTCTCTTTTCTGTAAGGGCGAGGGGTAAGGGGAAGGGCTATGATACCCCTCTGCGCAAAGCGCTTTCAGATGCACACTTTGCGCAAAGGGGATAGGCGTGGCTTAACGCAAGTCGGAGCAAAAACCAACACGGAAATCGGGAAGTGTCGGCAATCGGGAAGAAATTGGACAAATGTGAGTATTTGCACTCAAGAACCTCATAAAAAGTTGTATAAAACTGTAGTAACTTTTGAAAAGTTGTAGGTATACTCATGGCGCCAGCATTTACGCTTTCTGACATATACGGCTTATCGTAACATGCCCGGTTAGAACTATACGCATGTTACGGTATTACGAACATGCATGGCCTAAAAGAACTATATACGCATATATGTCAGACTAGAATGTGTCAAATATATCGCTGTATCTGTATATGTTTTCATTTCGCCTGTGTAAAGTATTACGAACATGCATGGCCTTAAAGAACTATATACGCGTATATGTTAGACTAGAATGTGTCAAATATATCGCTGTATTTCGCCTCGTAACTCGTCTCATGAGCGTTTAGAACTATACACACGTTACGGTAGAATGTGTCAAATATATTGCTGTATCTGTATATGTTTTCATTTCGCCTGTGTAAAGTATTACGAACATGCATGGCCTTAAAGAACTATATACGCGTATATGTTAGACTAGAATGTGTCAAATATATCGCTGTATTTCGCCTCGTAACTCGTCTCATGCGCGTTTAGAACTATACGCGTTACGTAGAATGTGTAAAGTATTACGAACATGCATGGCCTAAAATATTATTGTTTCGTTTCGCCTTGTAAATTATCCCCTATTTAATGACATGTTATTAATCACATTTGTATTTCTTGTAGGAGGCTGGACTTGTTGGAGTTGTGTCAGCCCAACAAGCTTCAAAAAAGTGGGAGAATTTGAAAATAAAATATAAGGTATATTACATTCTATAATATTTGTAGGTACCAGAACAACTATATATGTTTATGACTATGTATTAATTTTGTTTTCTTTTTTGTGTGTACCAGGCATCCTCTACAACTCTGTCCACCTCTGCAGCATTTTAATTTTGTGTTACAGTTGATTAAAATTTGATTTACATATGTTGTACAGAGTATAGTAATTTAAAAAAAAATAAAAAATTAAAAAAACATTTGACTTTTTGCAAAGTTCATTTAAAACAAACTCAAAAGGAGCACAATACTTCAAAACTTTAAAAATAATGTCATATTGTTGCGACTGCAAAGGGGTGTCCCATTTCTAAGGGTTAAAACATACCCCTTTGCCTTACCCCTCTGTTTAAAGACAGAGGGGTAGGGCTAAGGGGTAGGGCTAAGACAAAGACAGAGGGCTAAGGGGGAGAATTGGGATTGGGCCTAAGTCTAATTTCAGCTCTTGTTTAGTGCATTATTTTCACCTAAGTCACAATTTTATTTTGGGAACCAGACGTCCCTGCTCATCTCTGAGCTCCATTACTGAAAGCTCTTATCAATAATGCAAAAAGCAAAAAGGAATAATAAATAAAATAAAGTAAGGAGGCACTTTTGGGAGACAAGGAGCCTGTGTCAATAACCAGTTCTGTCCTTGACTGAAGTGTTGTCATGTGCTCTTTCATGTGTTCTTTCATATGTCCAAGAACACAATTCAATCATCCATGCTCAGAGGGATCAAAAACTGGAACTGTTTCCACAGCAATCAAAAATAATAAAACAAACTTTCTCTATATTTTGAATAGGTAAAAGTGCTCAATGTGGGGCTTATACAATGAAACTGAATCCAATTAAGGTGGTTTAGGAGGATGTTGTTTTTAAGAATAAGGTACACTTTATTGTCTCCATAGGGAAATATGTTCTTTGCATTTGACCCATCCTTCAATGCTATTAGGGCATCTCCTCAAGAGCAGTGAGCACAGTGCTCTGCGACCCATCTGCATGATCTTGTGCGGCCTCGTCAGGACTACCTTCCCTTAACAGTATTTCCTGTCTACACAGACATAACCTGTAACTTGATCTAACATGGGTCTCATGCTAATCTTATGGAGCTAAATTAGTTTATTGCCACACCTTGCAACATCTAGATAAAACAACTTTCCACCATAAAAGTTACATAGTGTAAATCTTGTAGTCAGCCCTTTTTTAATACAAATAAAAAAGCAGGAGGTATCAGATGAGATGAATGAAAAAGCAGGAGAGAAGGAGGACAGTCATTATAGCACAGTGCACAGATGTGATCCTGCTGCTAAACTCTGTACAGAATCACACAAAAGAGGAAGCAGAGGGGAATCGATTATGTAACACCGCTAATTATACACATCATGACCACAGGAGGGACAAATGAACCAACATGTGAAAAAATCAGAGTTTGGCCAAAATAGTACATTTTGTAAAACAATAGGTGCATGATAATTAACATGAGAATTACAGGGGATTTTGTGTTTTGATTTTAGTTATATATATATTTTTTTTATTTATTTATTTTTATGTTGCTTTCAATGTCAGAACAAATCTGCTGCTCCAACTATATATTGATTCACATGTGACTATATCTAATGTCATGTGTATTATATGTGTTGGTTATTTTCTGGCCTCTTAAATGCTCATTTAAAAGGCCAGAAAATAACTATATAATGCTTCATAAACAATATTTTTCCATTTTCATTCACATTCTGGTAGCAAATTTAAGTTAAAAAAAAATCCATGTCCGTGATGAAAATGAAGCAGCTCTGCCTTTGGCCCTTAATAGCTCCTAATACTGTACTGTATATTAACTTGTCTATGATCATCACAAGTAGATAATTTTAAAAAGTCTTCAAATATTTTAGACTAGACAGAGGGTGAAGAGCAGGGAGAGACAATAAATGTCAAGACACTGAGGCCAAAACAGAGCTGCAACTAAACCGTAAGACATAGAAACTGAGCAACAGGGAGCTACCAATCCTGACAAAAGCTAAATCATTTGTTATGAAAACTTCTTAAAGATGCACTATGTCACTTTTTCTGGTGGGGGTCCATCTGTTTGTCTCCATGAATATGATCTTGCTTTGCCTGGAATATTCCACAGTATGGTATTATCTATCTCTATGGAGACAAACACCTGTAATTAAATAAATGCAAAATGTAATGGCCTATTATTAAAACTGAAGAAATAACATCTCCATGGAGACAAGCAGGTAGTGGACCTTCCACCAGATAAGTTACAGATAAGTTACATAATTAAATCAGGAGAAAGTCTGGACAAAGGGAAAAGTTCATAAAGTTAGCCTGAATAAATGTGATCCAAAATATCCATCGTTAACTGTGGTTGTCAAGGAAACAGAGGCAGAATCTCCATACAAATTTATGTTGAAAAAACGCAGGAAAGATCTGGCTTTTGCCACTAGTTGCTGCCCTCTCAGTGACATCTGGAGACTTGCAGCATGTTCCCGGCACATAAACATCACTAGTACAGGGGACAAATCACACATAAGAAATCTGTGAGAAATGCAAATATAAATAATGGTCAAAGATAGAGCTGGTTAGTGAACTGTGTGGCTTCCATGAAAACCATTGACATTTTGAAAGCAGTATTGTGTTAGCTCTATTCATATTTTAATAATGTATGTAATAATCTATTTGTGCCATGTAAAGGAAGATCTATTATGGCTTTGTACAACTATGTGGGGCATATTGACCACTGCTTTAAGATTTCCATGAAGAGTGTCAAAAAGCTGAAATAAATGAGAATACGGTCAATAATAATTTCTACATAGTATATTATTTAGTGCAGAAAGATAGACAGTAAGCTGATAGATAGTAAGTATTTTAATTGTTGTTTTTTTCCCCTGTGTTGAATGTTCTTCCTATCTCAACCATTGCATTTTTTCTTTCATGTTTTGCATGGAATCACATAGATGACATTGCACTTGTTCTCCGGTTAGAAACAGAATCCACCTGGAAAAAGGAACTCAAAAAGGAGTGTGAGAAGGAAACAGCAACATGGCTAACAAGATCTGAGAAAGAAAAGACAATGTAGGAAAACCTAAAATATGCAATACCTTACCACAATAAAAATGAAAATCATGTCATGGATTGAAATCAGCGGGGTGTGCGGATCATCAACAGAGACAAGGGGGCATTTACCTCGGCTCACACATGGGAATCTGATGTTGGCTCGGTGTAGGTGTAGTCAGTCTGATAGTTTTGCCAGATCCGTCAAACTGACCGTGTCTGAAACAACAGCTGATAAGAGACATATCTCAGCAGTCAGGTGATAACTCTGAAGAAGGAGGAAGTTTTATTGCTGAAACATGTCAGGTAAATAAGCTATTTAGCTTTTTACAATGTTTGTCTTATACGAAGAAAACACAAAGTATCTTGATTATATTGTCTTAGTAAACAGAAGACTGCAGACTATTTTGATCTGTAACTTTAATTTATGCTATAAACACGGTGTATTACAAAATGTAACAACACATTTATTCCTTTAATTATGAAACTGTAAAAAGTTTGGCAAATGAAAAATAAGTATTAAAGTGCAATCTATAAGTTCATTTTTTTTCTGAGTAGATGGCAGATGTGAAACCTGCCCCCCCTCCCCTCACCTGGGCCATGTCTGTCAATCAAATGCACCATTTTAAGGCGTCCCAAAGCTCAGAGGATACAAGGGAAGGAAACCACAGAGTAAACATAAGCAGGGGTTCAGGATGCAGACATCAGATAATTAAATAATTAAACTTTATAAACTCTCACAGTGAGGAGTTTATATTGTTGCATTGCTGTACAAGGACATCAGCAAAGCATGTTTGACATGTTACATAATCTTGAATTTGACATTAAAACTATTTAAAAAAAAAAAAAAAAAAAAAAAAAAAAAAGTAAAGTCACACCAGAATAATAATGTAAAATAATTCTTAGTATAGTCCTTGTTGTAGTTTTTAAACTTCTTGGGCTCTTTTTTAAAGGCAGTACAGTAACGTGTATTTACCTTGTTGACATGTGTCAGCTGCTAGCTGCAAGCCATCTTCTAGCTAGCTAGAAGCTAGAAGCTAGTGTGAGAATACAACAGGGGTATGTCTGCCAGTCTAATTATGGTTTATTCAGACTCTTAACACTAACTAACTAATAGTATTTTAAATGTACTGCTTATCCCTACAATTCTATCAATCTTGTCATAGTTCTAAAACTCTGTTAGAAATCCATGTGTGATGAATTTAATTGACACTTTTTTTTGTCTGCTACACTGTTAATACTAATTTGTTTCTGAACAATTGACAAAACTCTCTATCTTTTTACTTATATTTATACAATGTCACAACACTTTAATACAATATTTTTTTCACTTTCCAGGAATCCAATCAAGTTGAAATGCAAAGTAAATTTCCACCGAGGGACCCGTGGTGAGATTTAACCCAGATGAGTGTATAATTGCCGTGCGTGCTTCCTGTTTCCCTTTTAGCTCTAATGCTGGAGGACATGTGCTCAATAGAAGACACAAAGCCACCATTACAGCTGGAGATATCCAGGAATCACTATTACGCACTGGGGTTAGTCATCTATGACACATCCAAGAGGGCTTGTCTGTCGCTGTCCGTGGTATTAGGCAGAATTTTTTGTTTAATTGCTCCAATAATGTTAAATGTGTCTGTTATACAGATGAGATCTCATCAAAGACATACCTGCAGTAGCATTTTGTATTTGTGTTGAGGTTCAGAATAAAATAAAATAAAATAAAATAAAAAAAATTCATGATCTGTCCATTTCCCATTCTTGAAATCATTCAGCAATGTGAGAAAGCATACTTTTAAAGGTGCATTCTGTAACTTTTCTGGTGGATGGTCTGTCAGTTGCTTTTCTCCATGGAGATGTTATTGTATTGTGCAGAATGTTTCACAGTATGGCAATAAACCTTTCTATCTTCATGGAGACCAAACCAGACTAGATTACAGGTCAGATCTGTGGAAACGTAACCCCGCTCAGAGTCATAATGGCTGTTTTTCTAGGTATAGCTATAAAACCACTGTAATTGAATAAATGTAAGGTAAAGCTGTTAGCTGTAAAGCTAAGGTTATACTGTGGAACATTCCAGGCAGAATAATAACATATCCATAGAAACAAGCAGGTGACAGACGCTCAACCAAAAAGCTGGAAAAAGACAAAACTTTAAATGTCCACTTATGTGTTACTAAATCAGTAAGGAAGGAGTTCTATTTTTTACAGAAATAATTGTCATATGAAATGAGAACCTGCACAGAATATGCTGAGGTATTATTGCTATTTTTACCACAGCAGGCCTCCTATGCCCAGGAGCATATTTTACAGTGTAATTGTGAAATCATATTTGTGCTGCTAACACAACCTCAGAAATTATTACCTTCACTCGAGGATTTGCCACAAGATACTGTATAATAGAGGAAGCTTCTTGTTGGTTTGATTTAATTATCATGCCGGACACTTGAATGCCCTGTTGACATATTATTGTCTGTTTTCCACATAATAGATATCATGCCTTTCTCCATGCGTCTTCATGAAGCTTTTATACAGAATAATATTTCCATTAGAATAGGGCCCAGGACTCATTAGTTGTGATAATGGGGCTGAAAAGGAGCTGTCTATAATGGACCTGACATTTTGGTCATCTCTCAAACTCATTTGCATCTCGGAACCTTGTTGTTGGTTTGCATTTGAAATTAACTGAACAAAGCAGCTTAAGTAAATGCCTAGTCCACTTGGAGCTTGAGCCTTCAGTAAGAGGTAAGAGGCCAATGTTGTGTCACTGTGTCATGCTCAGTATCATTTTGCTGCAATATTTCATCTGTATAATGGCTTCATATGTCTAGAATCAATTAAAGGGCCTATATTCTGATTTATGTTTCAAAGCTGTTTCCTCATCACATACCTGGAGTTGTGTTTTGTTTCATTCACACATGGCGACACAGTAACACAGTAGCTGAGTGGCTAGCACTCACACTTCACAGCAAGAAGGTTCCGGGTTCGATCCCTGGGTCGCCCAGGCAAGAAGGTTCCACATTTGATCCCCAGGTTGCCTGAGCCTTTCTGTGTGGAGTTTGCATGTTCTCCCCGTGTCTGGATGGGTTTCCGCCGGGCACTCCGGTTTCCCCCATCAAACCTAAAAAACATGCAACAGGACTACAGGTGAAAATTAGCTTTAGTGCTACAATCTGCACAATGCATTTCTCCTGTTAAGGTTAATGTAGATTGTGCACTGTCCCTGTCTTATAAATAAATAAAGTAAAAATAAACACACAAACCCTGCACATTTGAGTTCTTTTATCAAACGGAATACACTCTGTTCTATCATGTGATGTCATGCGGTAATACATAATTATGTTTTTAAAATCCATATACCTTCATTAGAATCATTTGGATAATTACGGCTTGGAACTGCCAATCTCTACTGAACTAAAGGTAAAATGTAGCCGTTAACTTGAAAACTACCACTACATGACATCACAAGTTGGAACAGAACATTTTGAGCTTTGGAGATGTAAACAGACCAGTAATAAAGGATTACTAAACATGTGTGAATGAAACAAAACACAACTCCAACTATGTTTTGATGAGGCTTGGTTAGGCTTGGTTAGCCTGCTTGACATATTGTTGTTGTGTCCTTAAGCAAGACACTTCACCCACCTTGCCTTGAATGTTGTGTGTGCATGAGTAATGGTGGTTCAAGAGGTTGATGGTACAGATTAGCAGCCTTGATTCAGGATAGTCTATTCTAGGGCAGCTGTGGCTACACTAGAAGCTTACCATTACCAGGTGTGGAGTGAATAAATAAATAAAACAAAGTAAAGAGGGTCCAAAAAACGCAATATGAAGTCAGTGCATTACTATTATAGTATCTGCTTTACCTGGCAATGAAAACCTGTATCTAATGACTTCAGCATCCAAAGAAAACAACAATGGCATTTGACAACGCTGCTCCACAGGGGTCCTGGGTTTAGATCATCCATTCTCTCTCTTCTCCATTTTCTCTGTCATTTTGTGCAAAGGCAGAGGCTTTTTCATCAGCTGCTGTACAGGTACATATTCATCATGTTCACTGGGGAAAAAACATGATGCAAAAGCACAATACTTAGCTCCCATTTATGTAGAATGGCACTATTTCTTCTCTTATTGACAAAGATGGTACTAGATGATAACAATTCTACAGAACAGCAAAACTGATATATTCCCATCCATCCATTTTCTTCCACTTATCCGGGGCCAGGTCGCGGGTGCAGCAGTCTAAGCAGGGACTCTCAAACTTCCTTCACCCCAGACACTTCCTCCAGCTCCTCCCGGGGGATCTCCCGAGGGAGGCGTTCAGAAGGCATCCAGAAAAGATGCTCGAGCCACCTCGGCTAGCTCCTCTCGACTTGGAGGAGCAACGGCTCTACTCCGAGCTCCTCCTGTGTGACTGAGCTCCTCACTCTATCTCTAAGGGAGCACCCAGCCACTCTGTGGAAACTCATTTCGGCCACTTGTATTTGCGATCTTGTTCTTTCGGCCATTACCCAAAGCTCATGACTATAGGTGAGGGTAGGAACGTAGATTAACCGGTAAATCGAGAGCTTTGCCTGTACACCCGCACTGTAAACAGTGTTGGTGAAGCACTGCTTCCCCCTCCTGAGGTGTCGAACAGTTTGCGGTTTCTTTGAGGCCATCTGATAGTCCTCCTCCATGGCCTCTCCGTGTTTTTGTCTTTACGACCGCCCAAGCGGGTCTTTCTGGCTTCCTCCTCTGCCAGCAGACCCAACTGACAACCAGGTGGTCATTGGTTGACAGCTCTGCCCCTCTTGTGTCCAAGACATGTGGCCAGATGTCAGATGACACGACAACAAAGTTGATCATCGACCTCCGGCCTAGGGTGTCCAGGTGCCACGTGCACTGACACCCTTGTGCTCGAACATGGTGTTTGTTATGGACAATCCATGACTAGCACAGAAGTCCAATAACAGGACACCGCTTGGGTTCAGATCAGGGAGGCCATTCCTCCCAATCACCCCTCTCCAGGAAGTCTTCCACTTTGAACAAATGAGTCCCTGGTCGGTGTGCTGTCCAGTAAACCTCCCAGGGACTCCAAGAAGGCCGGGTACTCTGCACTGCTGTTCGGCCCGTAAGCTGACACAACAGTGAGAGACCTGTCCCCGACCCGAAGGCGCAGGGACGCGACCCTCTCGTTCTCCGAGGTGAACTCCGACACAAGGCACCTGAGCTTTGGGGCAATGAGCAGGCCCATACCTACCCGCCGCCGCTCCCCTTGGGCAACACCAGAGAAATGGAGAGTCCAGCTCCCCTCAAGGAGTTGGGTTCCATGGCCCAAGCTTTGTGTGGAGGTGAGGCCGACTATATCTAGTTGGTAACACTCAACCTCCCGCATAAGCTCGGGCTTCTTCCCCTCCAGTGAGGTGACATTCTATGTCCCCAGATCTAGTGTCCATGTCTGTAGATCCGGTTGTTGAAGGCCCAGATCTCCCTCCACCGGCCCCTTATGGTGGGTCCACGTGAGGATGGCCCCACGTCACTCCTTTGGGCTGGCCCGGCCACCAGACTGTCGAGCACCCACCCCAGGCCTGGCTCCAGGGTGGGGCCCCGGTAACGCCAATCCAGGCGACGTAACTGGCCTTGCTGTGTTTCTCTTCATAAAGGGCTTCTGAACCGCTCTTAGTTTGACCTGTCCCCCAGAACCTGTTTGCCTTGGGTGACCCAACCAGGGGCATGAAGCCCCGAACAACATAGCTCCCGAGATCATTCGAGCACTCAAACCCCTCCACCACGTTAAGGTGGCGGTTCAAGGGGACTGATATATTTATTTTGTAATAATATTCAGTCTCTTTCTTTAATATATGCACAATACATAGGTCACAGAGTCATTAGCTGAATCAAAGGAAAGGTGACCCATGTGAGCCAGGTATTTTAGTGTGCATAAATGAAGTGAAGACAAATTGCAGGTCAAAGCTTTTTCATTCTTTGTAGTTTCAGACTGAGCAGAAGCTTTTCAGATGTGGCTCTTTTTCAGGAGTCACAGCTTTGACACTTTGTTCCTTAACAAAAACACAGAATCAATTTTGATTCTATATGTTTTTGTTAAGGAACAAAGAGTCAAAGCTGCAGAGAGGTGAGCTGGAGCAAAGAGAGTCCACATATGAACTGGATTAGCTAAAAACAAATTCCTTACTATCACACTGATGTCACATACCTGAATCTACACAAAGAGTGTAGGAAAAAATGTGATTTGTGTGATTTTTATAGGTGTGCCTTTACCAGTACCAGCAGGTCTGGTAGCACAGTGATTTTGATGGTTTTAGTGACACAGACCAAATAAATGAACACTGAATATTTTGTTTCTTGTGGGGGCCCTGAGAGTGTTAAAGGTCATATTATGAAATCTGTGAAACCAATTACCAATGTGCACAGCCCCACAAGCATCTTCTATTAGAATGGCGCACATGCAATAACTTGATATAGTGTATCCCTGAAGAGGCCACAGAGCAATAATAACAGTAACAGTGGGGTTTAGGGGAGGTTATTATTAGACCTTTTGCTGTAAGAAAACACATTGTGATGGTGCGAGGCACTATGAGACATAATGTATGGATTATATTGGCTCCAAGTAATTATTTCTGAGCAGCTGGTCTCAGTGGACTCAACCTGTTGAATAGTCACTGAAAGGTGGCATCTCATTTGTATGAAACGGGAAATAGTGCAATGGATTAATAGCTATTGTGTTTCAAAGTTATGCATCTTTATTGCCATCTAGTGGACGTTTCTATTAGTTGCCTATGTAAAACTGCAGTGGTTGGAGAGCTAATGGCCTGTTTCAAATGTGCTCTATAATTGAGCTATACTGTACATCTATTTGAATGTGAGACTGTAAACTGAAGATTAATGACATATGCATTTTATTAATACTAAATATGTACAAAATACACAGCTGCAACAGAATTAAAATCATTATTAGTGTCATCAACATAAATTGTGAAATCCAACTAAAATCCATGCTGTCTTTAATTAATAAGCCTGATTGAAATAGCATGCACACAAAGATTTAGATTTCAAGTAAAACTGGGAGAATACTTTTTCACTTAAATCACTCTAGCTGCAATAATTCTTCTCTCGCATCATGAAAACATTAAGGTCCATAAGGTCTCTTGGTGCTCAGCATCAGCAGAACTGAAACAAATCCACAGAGACATGTAAGCACATATTCACACAGAAGTACATTATCCTTATGTGGAGAGAATACTACCTTCCAGCGGTTTCCACATTCGTTACATAAAACAAATGTGGTCATAGGCTCGTCAGCGCTGCGGGTCTGCACCTGAACACAGACATCTTATTTACACAAAAATATTGATTCTGAGATGCAGTTAGTTACCACGAAAACTACTGCTTTTGTGATGGAGTTGTAAAAAACATCAAAATACAGATACCAATACTGAACAGTACTTTAAACATAAATTTTTAAGAAAATGACATAAAGAGTTCACATGTCGTTGTAAATCATTATATCATAACACACATGGTTTTATACATTATGGCATTCTGTTACAGGTTAACTAATGGCTTTCCATTTCCTGAAACTCATACTTTCAGAATTTGACTTTTGAGGACAATTCAAAATAATATTTTCTTTTAATGTTCTATAGCAATGGTCCTCATTTTTCATCATTCTGAAACCCACACATACAGTCCCCTATCAAAGAGTATTAATATTACCACAGAAACCAGCACAACTGCTCATAACAGATACCTGGTTGTAGGTGCAGTTCTTCTTCTTGCATTTGCCACACTGCAGCAGGTCCGTCGTGGTGCCGCCCGTTTTGGCCATCTGGTGCTCCCGGATGGCCTCTTGGGTCAGGACATTCCTCAACTGTTTCAGCTCATCACTGGCCATTTCCTTTAAAAACAAGCAAAACCAGTGAGATTAAAAGCAATTACAAAAGAGTGTAGTATAGTTTACTTTATAAAAACATTAATCTCATAAAAGATGACATTTGGCTACAGCTAGTTTCCATCTGCAAATATACACCCATTTACGATCAAACAATGCATTCCCTCATTCTTTCATTTAAAAACATCACTCAAAAACTTTACTCAAATACTACGACTAAAATGACCATATACTGTAAACTACATGCAAAAAAAAATCAGTTTTGACAGTGCTGACTCTCTAAAAGGGTTTTTCATCATAGGAGAAGTTTCATCCTGTCTGGGAGCTTGCTCCAATCTTTAATGTCCTTTTATGAGAAGGCTGTCTGTGCAAAGCTGAGCTACCTCTGGAGAGTCTGCCATCTGCATATGAAATCTGCATATGAATGTTTGTTGCATCATGTACCTCTGCAGTCATGGAGGCAATCCGACTTAACTCAATGTTTCCTGCTAGGACATTTTTGCGAAGTCCTGGGTTTTTAGGGTCCTTCAAATTGCTGATTCGACTCCGCACCCTGTTTTTATATTTCATATCAGTGGCCTTTATGTCCTGGTAAATATGTGCAAACCCAGTCAAGGAGGAGTACTGTTGAATATACACCACTCATTGTTACCACACATACACTTGATGTTACTCGCAGTCATTAAAGGATATGATCTTCAATCTCTACTGCCATGCCGTCACAGTTGACTCCAAATTCCTTGTAGTCATCTAGAAATGACAAATAAACAAATACATAATTATAGGAACGAAAAGTAAAGTCTGATTCAGTTGTGATCATTAAATAAGCTTGAAATAAAATACATATACTGAAATCTCTACTTTACAATCTTAGTAACTAATACTATTGCTTTCTATTCAGGGCCTCCTGTTATTAGCTGATACTTTGAGGACCTTTGCCCATTTAAAAGATATAGTATTTTATTTTAAATGTATAGTGTACATTTATACATTTATTTTAAATGTATAGTGCAGTTGTGTCATTTTGAAAGAATAAAATAAAGATAAGTGGTGATCGTACTGTCTGTACGCAGGGCAGCTGCGATCATCTCAATGCACTTGTCTCTGACTGAGTCCCCCGTGGACAGGTGAGGGGACAAAGGACCACCGGACATCCCAAAACCAGGAGACAGAGGGCTGGTGGGCGTCGTGGGGGTTTTAGGGACATCACCTTTGCTTTTTCTGCTGAACACATTCAAACACAATGCATTCAAAATTTGAATATTGATTATGAAAAAACAATATTTAAACAATACAATACAAAAACAATATGCTCTTATGTGGTTATTTTTGCAGTCCTATCACATTTGGACTGCAATCTTGACAAATACAAACATATTTTAACATATTTCTACTAAATGGATATATTATTGGATACTCATATTCATTTTTGTCAATGTCGCCCACCCTTTCATTCAAGTATGGTGCCTTTTAAAACAATACTTTCAATTAGGTATGTTTTTCCATCAGATGTTTTCCAACAAAATCAGTGATTTAGTTGAGAAAAAATATTTACCTGTCGTTGCTGTCAGTGGAAAGCTTCCTGTGTGGGGGTCCAGGCTGAGCAGAAGTTTTAGATCCGTGTGACTCTCTCCTAATAAAGAGGCATTCACATTTACAACATCATGAACCTACATAAAAATATAATAATTAAAGTGGCGTGGTTTAGAGAATTATTATAATTACCTTTCACTACTCAGTTTCTTTGCCGGAGGTGAGCTGCTCCTCTTTGAATCAGTCGACTCTCGCCTTTTACACAAAACTCATTTAATTTATGTTCACGTAAAAAGACATTTATACTTAATTCATTCCTGTTGTACCTGTCAGACTTTGAATTACTGGATGTGCGTTTTTGGGGATGACCTGGTTTTGAATCGCTCGACTCTCTCCTAAACAAACATATGTACAAAACAGTTATGTTAAAGTTTAAATGCACTTTTCATGGCAATCGTTCATGCACCTTTTTCCTATTTTGGCATACCTTTGTATTTCTTTCTTTACATCCTCACTGGGCTTTTTGAGAGAGTCATTTGAATCAACCCTGACATAAAACAAAAATGTGACCAGCTTTGAAACATCCAGGACCACCTCACCACCGCAATAATATTTGATGTGATCTATGTGCTACATTTCACCCGCATGCTTCACAACCTACACACTCCACAAATGCCAACCTTTCTCTCTTGGCCTCCCCTGAGTGCTTTTTAGACACTTTATTGTCAGTGGACTCTTTCCTGCACAGAGAAACAGTTGCTTGCAGCATTGTTCACAGTGCAATATGATTAACCAGAGGATTATGGTTTATGAATGAAGAACTGAAAGTGTTAAGGTCACATGCAATGCCTCAACTGTTAAAGCTTAAAGGTGCACCATGTAACTTTTGTCTTTGCTTGTTTCCATGGAGATGATATTGCTCTGCTTGTAATGTTCCACATATAAAACATTGCCTCTCTACATATTCCACTTGTAACTTTGTCTAATGCATCACCTGCTTGTCTCCATGGTTTTAAGTTTAATGCCATATTGTGGAAAATTCACAGCAAAGCATAACATCTTGCATCAACAAGCAGATGGCAGACCCTCAACCAGAAAAGTTACATAGTGCACCTTTAAATTGTATAAAACATCTTCCGGACCTTTCTTTTTTAACCTCGACAGATATCTTCTTCTGTGGTGATCCCTTAGCCTCTGAAGACTCCTTTCTGCCACGGACAATAACACAATAATTTCACTTTTCTGAATTCATCCGAACATTTTAGCACAAAAATCAGTAAGCCCGACCTCTCCTTTTTCCCATCCACAGAGGGGCGCTTTGGGGGAGGAGGTGGGTGCAGGTGGAGAGGCAGAGGGGGGAGAGGAGTGTTTGAATCAGGAGGCTCTTTTCTGAAAGACATGAGCTGTTTGTGTTTGTCATGATAATCTTTGACACATTTTCACAGCACAGAGGCATGCAGGCTCCACTGACCTTGCAGGAGGTGGGTGGAGGTGGAGTGGAAGGGGGGCTATAGGAGCATTGGGGTCTGGAGGAAACTTCCTATTGTGACACATGCTAAAGTTACATACTGTATTGAAGCAACAATATTGAAGCCTATACACAAGTTGACCTCTTAACTTCCAGTGCAGGCCGTTTGAGCACAGGGGACTTGGGTTTGGAGACTTCTGAATGTGTATGTTTACTGTCTTTGCTGTCTTTTCTGCACAAACATAATATGGGTTTAATTCATTTTCCAGTTACCATGCAAATTGAAGGTTTCTGGTCACAACTTCAAAATCACAACATGTGACAATCTTCAAAAGTTAGGAAGGAAAATACTGCATCATAGCTCGAGTGACTGCCAACTGATGCTAGAATTTCAATTCTTTTAGCCTTTCTTAAAGTTTAAAAAAGCTGTAGACCAGTCTTCCTAAGATAACAGCATAAGCATGCAGGCTTCACTGACCTTGCAGGAGGTGGATGGAGGTGGAGTGGAAGAGGGGCTATAGGAGCATTTGGGTCTGGAGGAAACTTCCTATTGTGACATACGTTAAAGTTAAATACTGTATTAAAGAGACACTGTTAAAGCCCATATTGGAGCTGACCTTTTAATTTCCAGTGAAGGCTGTTTGAGCACAGGGGACATGGGTTTGGACACTTCTGACCGTGAATGTTTATGCTCTTTACTGTCTTTCCTGCATAAACGTAATATAGATCATTTATTTTCTGAATAACATTTATGTTAAAACATCCTAGATGCAAGCTAAATCATCAACATGTACCAATGTTCAAATGCGGTGGTTAGAAAGGAAATAAAGTCAACAATGTATCACGCTGTGAGAGACTGCAGACTGATGCTGTGCTAGGAAGAGCAGCAGTAAAGTACTGCTTAAACTGATGATACATGATACTGATGAACATACATTTTATTTTAAGTAAAAAAAGAAAAATGTCTTCAGGCTTAGGATGTGTCAAACATGCACCAAACAGCAAAATGTTGCACCCACTGGTAAAGTTAAAGATAATAGCAGACAAGTGAGTTTTTAATGACATTCAACAGTAACAAAAGGTTTCACACCCACACTGGCTACAGTATGTTTACATGAACACCAAAAATCTGATCATTATAGGATTTATATGCATGTGCACAACTACATCTGGTGTGAGTAATAAGATTTCTTTTGAATTGTTCACACCCGTGCAGCAGAATTATGCAGAAAAGGCAAACTAATGCAGCAAAGACAAAAATTAAAGAGAAATTATTACTCTAAAAATCCATATTTTTGATGATCAGATTTTTATTCATCAGTACTGATTTCTGGCCATGTAAATGAGTGATTAAAATCAAAATTATTGCAAAGTAGCACTCCCATGTTAAAAGGTCACCCATGCAGCCTATGTTGCCTATGCTCCTGACCTGCCTTTCTTGGCCTCCTGAGAGAGGTGTTTAATTTGTTTTGCAGGAGGTGGAGGCCTGACGGGTCGAGGAGGGGACGGGTAACGAGAGGGATACAAAATGCTGCTGTCCAGAACACTTTTTCTGTAATAAATACAAGAAACACATCCTAACATATTCTTTAGTTGATGTTGTTGTCACAGGGCTAGCACAGTCGTCTAACCTTTCAAAAAGTGGTTTGTGGACTTCAGCAGGTCTCTCCCTGTGATGGCTGTAATCATCTCGATTCTTTCTCATGTTGTCTAAAGAGCTGTGCTTCTTTGACACTTCAGGATGTCTGCTTTGTTTCTCTTCCTCTTTTTTCATAACTCTGTGTTCTTCTAAACACCTCTCCCTCTTTTCATCTGGTCGCACTTTTTCACCTTGGGACTCCAGTGAATGTTTTGGTCTTTTGTGGTCTGTCTCCTGCACACGATGTTCTCTTTGTATTTTCACTTCTTCGTGTGGCTTCTCTTGTTTAGTTGGAGCTGGGTGAAACTCATTCAAAGTCAATGCTATGGGTAGTTCAATAGAGTGATTTTTTTTTGGTTTGTGTTCGTCAACTTTTTCCTTCCTGGTTGAATCAGGGGGTTTTCGGTCTGTGTCTGAATCTTGATTTAAATCCAGCTTCCTGGGATTAACACATGATACTTGCATTTTTATCAGAAATGATAACAAATGAACAAAAGTTCCCATAGGCTATTTGTGATTTTGCAGTTGAGGCAATCTGGATGTTTAATTTGAAATTTGACACTAAAATTCCCCAGGACAGCTATGGCTACATTCATTACATATCATTAACAATGTGGAGTGAATGAACAGCGCTCAGTATTGTCTATATACATTATTGTTGATGCATTATTATTCCAGACCTGAACATGAAGAGTAGAGATATTTTGGAAAGAAGTTGTTACTTGCAGCAGTCAAAATATCCCACAGAGGCTTACTGAATGTGTAAAAATATTTGGTAATATAGTAACTGTTGGTATTCCAATGTTTACCTCTACTCTTCCTACCGCAGCAACATCCTTTACTAAAACTACAGACCAAAGTAACAAAAGCCAATTTATTGCAAATTGGCTGATGTGGCTCCTGAAGCTCTGTAACTTTTTATAGCTCTTCATTGGACAGTATTTACCTGCTGTGGCTGTGACTGGGAGAGCTGAGCAGAGGAGACTCTGCCTTCTCTGACTCCACACCGTTCTTGTGCTCAGATGTTTTCCCACTGTTCCCGGATTCTGTGATTCAAATCAACAATTTGTTCATTTATAACAATTACAACATAAACAAAAGGTGCACAAATAGCAACATACCCAGAAGTCTTTTCCAGTCTTTGATAAGGAATTTAGCCAGAGCGATGACTTCCTCATCTGTGCAGTGCTTCCTGATGCCATTCACGGACATGCCAATCCTGGTTTCCTATGTGTAAATCACACATTTATTGCGTTTTTTGTTTTAATCTTATATGTTAGTGACACTGTGAATGGAACTGTTCAGTTTGCTCATTACCTGGAGAAGTTTAAGAGTCATATTGAAACTTTTGAGTTCCTTCAACAAGTCCAGAGCTCCGTCCTAAACACAATTACAACCAGCATTTAAAAGAGTAACAACACAATATACACTTCAGACCAGGCACTTATGTAAGTGTGCAGCAAGGGTTCATGTGTAATACGATCTTATGCATATGGACACTATATATAACAGGACAGTTCAGTTAAAACATTTTTTTTTCTTATTATTCAATGTTACATTAGTGGCATGTAAAAAAAAAAAAATACTAAATGAGCTTCCTTGCCTCTTTAATCGCTGCAAGTAGTACAGTCTCTAGTCTACCACATTCTAGCGCCATGAAAACGACTACTTTGCACTTTCACTCTAAACACAAACACGGCGTAGCCCTCGCGCATGTTTCTCTGCGTGCGAGTGCTTGCTGTTTGGGGTAAATGCAATCCAAACAAAACAAAACGAAGTCAAGTTTTGACTAGTCCAGTAAATCTCTGCAAAGTTGCTATGGCTCTAATTCTATATGGAAAAGTAGGTCGCAGCACGAGCACGTACTAGTGTGCCAGTACTAGTACACCACTGCGAACACCTGTTGCACATTTGTTACAGCTCTTCATTACACACTATAAACCCGACCACGCGCTGCACGCTGTTATCAGCTAAAGCCTTTTAAACAGGTTTACTTTCTATGTAACCGTATGTAGAGAAAATATAGGCTATATGGGCCTTGAACGCGACACGCGGTGGCAGGACTGCGCGCCACCTGCGGGTGTCAACATAACGTACAGTCTCACCGTGTTATTTCTAGACACCATCTTGTCCAGCTTTTTTGCAATCCGGTTGATATCCTCCTCGCGCGTCATGGCTGCATTTACTCGACTTTAATGGTAATCTGAGATATTATTTATGTAGTAAAACAGAAAACGGTATAAAAAAAGTTGGCACCAACGGCAATTTGGACTTTACGCACACGACGCACTCCATTCGGAAGAGGTGTGTCTTCACTGTGCGGCCCCAGCTGACCACCCCGACACATGACAACTAAATATAGTGCAGTAGTAGATAAATAACCGTGCAGCCTTGCAGATAATAAGTCAAACCTGCGGAGCAACAATTTTTATGTTACTTGTTTCACCAAATATTCAGGAGGAGTGCTACAAATCACAACTCTGCTTTATGTTTACAACTGTGTAATATGAAAGTTGGTTGGATGATAGTCTCTGCATTATCAAGGACACTGTGTAATAATTAATCTCATCTGCTTCAGTTCACACTCACAAATGCAAGAGCAACTGACCCAACGGTGACCACACTGCATCTGTGTTAGCAAGTTACAATATTCTGTAACAGTTCTTCCCCTGTTGGTTTTTGTTTTATATTTTGAAGTGTAGAATTGGTTATGTCTTGGGTAATCCAGTAGAGGGAGCTATAATATCAGTCTAGGCACTGCCCAGCTTTGTACAATGCACACTGAATGAATGCTTATTGTTTGTTATTGTGTGATTAATGTTGTATGTTTTAAATGAAAAGGTCAGTACTCAGTAGGCTACAGTACAGCTAGGATGTCCAAATGTGGCCTGTTGACCATTTTTATTGGCCCTCTAACTTCCTTTTCAAAGGGACAAATAATATGTAATTATCTAAATTATAGCAACTGATTTAAACCTTAACTTCAGTTATTATTTTTGACAGCTGTGTGAGGTGGAAAATTAAATGCATTGATTAAATTCAGTTATAATATGTTACTGACACCCCATAATTTTTATGGAGAAAAAACACACAGGTTTCAGTATGCTGTTCTGAAAGAAAAAGTGGCAGTCGTACCATTACTCTGCATACACCCAAGGCTTGTCTGACCGTGCATACACATCCCATTGTTGTATGATGACCTGAATGGCATAACTATTTTATGAAGAAATTTATATAAAGGCCCTTGCTAAACCGGCTTCAACAAATTGTCAAATGGTCACATTAGGCATTTACTTTTGGCTTGAAACAGGTTCACTATGTAACTTTTCTGCTTGTTTCTGTGGAAATGTTATTGCTCTGCAGGACTCCTCGACAGTATGCCATTAAACTTATTAATCTAATGCAATTACAGGTGTTTTATTGCTAAATATTTTTATTCCCATATTGTGGAACATTTCATGGAAAGAAATGACATCTCCATGGAAACAAGCACAAAGGTTACATAGTACACCTTTAAATATCCACTACCACCAGAATGGAGGAGATAGTGTTTTTTCACAAGGAGATTTGATGAAAACTGTGCTAATGACAGCAGGTGAAAGTACACACTCAGATCTTGTCTTGAGCAAAGAGTCTTATCTCTTACAGCTCTTACACAACAGTCTGTGGAGTGTGGCTGCAGCAGAGAGCTCGCCAAGTGGAGAAGTGGGGCAGTGCACAAAGCCGGACAGAGGAAGAGCCATGGGATCATCACCAACAAATCCACAGACGTCAAAACACATAAATAAGGATGAAAAAGGCTTATAACTCAAGTAACCCTCTCAGACAGCCCTGACCAATAGTCAACCCCAAACTCATGGACTGATAACTGAAAGGCTTTCGATGAGGTAATACTGGTCATACTATAAGTTAATGATTGTTCAGCTTTTTCTTTTTGAACCATATATTTTCACACTGTCAGGCTGTGAGTTCAGATGACTTGGAATAAGTTTTGAGTGTATTTTTAATTGCAAAAAAGTTGAATAGAAATACATCTTTTTTCATCACAATTTATGTTAAATGAACAAATTATCAGAACTTAAAACTTGTTCAAAACGTTTGCAACATAAAAAATTGATATTTAGCTAAAGCCATTTCATTTTGGGATGCTATATTCAAATAAATAATTTCACTTTAGTCATATATTTTTTGTTTATTTGGCTGGGACAGTGCATGTTAATAAACAGCACATCAGTATGTACTAAATCTGAGCGGGATTCAAACCACTGAACTTTTGGATCTTGGAATAGTACTCTCACCATATTGCCCCGTTATGTATATACAGTATGTATTGTAAACAGGTATCAGATAACCAGAGCTGGTGCTCCTATGCTCTCCCTATTACATAACTGCATCTGTGCATTCTCATACATGGCACCAAACGCACAGTTTGTTGCTGAGTAGAAAGTCTATCATTAGCAGCCACTGCCTAATCACATCAAGCCTTGTCTTGTCTCATGACTCCAGCTGAACGTTTAATTCACATTGAAGGGGATTTCGGAGCAGACAGAAGAAAGTGGTGGTCCCCCTTTGAACGCCATTAAACAAAGAGTTAAAGAGCTCTTCCAGTCTGGCCCATTCTTAGAGCACCTCGCCCAAAGTTGCTGCCGCTTCCAGCCCAAGACCAAAGACGCCAGGACTCCGCAATTACGGCAATTTTTGGATGACATCAGACCAGAAAATGAATGATTTCATTTTGCTGTCAATTTTTTCAGGATCTGGTGGAGGATGCAGAACCTGTAATAGAGCGTGTCAAAACAGAGTGGAAGAATTGTTTGCAGGTTTGCAGCTGCTGTGAGGTGACTGAGCCTGGTGCAGTTGGTTTGCCTCTTAATAATGACCACTGTTTGGTGTAGGCACTTGTAAAAAGGTAGTGCCGCGGACCACCCAAAGACTTTAAGAGCATCTCTGTTCCTTCAGCTGTCTCCCAGTCTCTATTTATCCCCACACACCAAATCTACCATATCAACTGGTTTGGCAATGCCACCTTTAGTCTGCATTTGACCAAAATAACCATGGTGCCAATGTTAGACTCAACCAAACCAAAATAACGGGGGCCGAATAACAAGCCCAACTAAATGTTAGTATGCACCATGCAACAGATGTCTGACCAAGAACTTACTGTAAAAACCCAAATCATCTTCTATCTACAATGAAGAATGAACTTGAATAAACCAGATCATTCCCATAGCTCTGCCGGCATGACTTTAGACACAGAAATAGATGAATGGGATTTAAAATATGTAGTATAACTTATCCATAACAGTCAATTACACTTTGGCACAGTGAACAGACACTGAGTCATTTGTATAAGAGTGTCTGCAAAAAGATCCTGTGGTTCTTCTTAAGGCTGCCATTTGATCCAGACTCTCTTCATTTGAGCTTCTACTTCAGCACTGTCTTCACAAACAAATGTACAACCTCTGCTGGCCTGGGACAAGACAATTGTATAATAAAATCTGAAATCTATCTGCAGGTGATTGGAGAGAGGTGAACTAATCTAAACTAAATTGATTCCAGAACTCATAAAACATAGTGGATTCTAAGCAAACTCTAGAAAGTTTGGACCAGTAATAGCTGCACTATGGGTGCACTATGGGACTTTCCTGGAGGAGGGCGCACCACGCGGTTGTCTCTGTGTAGATGTTAAGCTATAGCTTTTTGTAGAATATCCACAATATTCCACAATATCCACCTTATTCGGCCTCGCCCACTTTTGTCTCTAAATGCTCTTAAACCGCGCTTTTTTGGCGGCACTTCCGGTTAAACGGGGATCCCATTCATGTCAATGGAGAATTTGGGAGACGTTTTGCATCTTAAATGTGACATAATGTCGGTTCATTTGTGTAAAATGTTCAATTTTCATACGCACCAACAAGTAAAAACTGCACCGACTCTCTGGGGGCTTTAAAACAGCTTTATATTCCGTATATAACTTATTTGCTGTAAAGATCGGGAGCCCCATACAAAATAATACTGCTCGAATGATGACGGCGGGGCCCATGGCAACTTCCAGAATAAGGTGATTAGAGTCTAGCCAAGTCAGATCTGTGGAAAGGGGATAAAAACACCTGTAACTGAATATATAGCTTAAAGTGCCTCTAATAAGAAACACAGTTAAGCTCATTATAAGATATTTGCAAAAACATTCACATTAATTTTCCCAGTTTGGCCATTTTTAGGTTTAAAATTCTACTTCCTGGTTGGAAATGGGAATTCATAACTCCAAACGTACACAGAAATTATTTGACAAATATAAATGTAGAAAATAACCTTTATTTTGTTGAATTCATGTTTAAAATATCAGAAAAATATAATCTTATGTGCAAATTGTGTCATATTTTTGGACAGAATTCTCCGAAGCATGATGTCATCAGTGTGTTTTGAACTCTCTATTTCCTGTGATTTCCAACATATTTTGCAACTTTTCTTCACAAATTGCTTCTTGATTCGTGTAAAACTATCATTTCTGTTTACAATACTTAGAATCCCACCAAATGAATTCAAAATGAGAGAAGAACATTTCAGGCTATGCAATAACCTCCTTGAAATGGAGGATAAGAACCCCACACTGGAAAAGTTTTGTTATGCAATTTACAAGATTTTATTTTCCCAGCACAGTAATAAATAGGTCCTTGCTTTGACGCTAGCATCTATAATGAAAGAGTCTACCCACACACTGGCAGATCAGACAGGCCAATAATTGTCAAGGGGAGTGTACAAATTGTGTTAGTGTGTAAATCCCTGCTTACTCCTGTTTCCTTTTCAATTAGCTGCTGATCCAATTAGAGGAGCACAGAAGCACGCCGCCTCGTCACTGTCATGTCTGACGTCTGACGCTGCAATGCTTTCTGATGATATTTTTAACAGCAAAGAGGGAACATTAGTTATTTAGACAAGCAGGGATTGGACCCAATACTAAGAGATCTACTTCAAAGCCTATTCACAAACTAAGCCACGGATGTTACATGTTTATTACAATGTTATTATGTTATAAACATAATAACAATCTTTCAATGAATAACATCTTTCAGTGTTATTCATTGAAAGATTGTGTGATTCATATTATCATATATTGTGTTCTGAATGTATGCTAATACTAATGAGCATGCTAATTCAATTACTTCAATTCAAATACTAATTCTACTGATGCTGCTATAACAAAGGATTGTTCATATAAACATTGTGACTTAAATATCTTGACTGAAATGACTGGTCAACTGGGAGAATGTGGAGGTACAATTCTGGTCTGTAAAAACATACAAAATCCACTTGCAAGTGTCACATTTTGTTATATCCTCTACATCTTTTGTGATTTACAACCACAAATAAAACAAAAACATTCAAATAAAACAGAAGAAAGTCTGTTTTAAGGTCTTGTAAAGAAGCCCCTGGCGCCCTTCAGATGACCTTGGAGTTGACCTTGAGTTGTATTGTGACACATGTGGGTTCATCACCACTGACAATAATGTTATATGTGTTTTAAAAGTTAACGCAAGAGATTTGGGGCCTTGTTGATTGTGAATGATCTCATCGGAAGTTACAAAGTCCCAAAGCGAAGAGGCTCTCACAATAGACAAGATGTTTCAATTCATCTGCCAAAAACCTACAGCGACAAACACTGTGTAATCAGGAAAGCATGTGTACTTTTGGTAGTTTATTCTTGTTCATTTCCATGTAAAATCTTGTCACATAAAACAAGATTGACAGCCAGAAGTACCGTCAAAAAGTTAAAAGGCAAATAACTAATGTATATGAGTAAATCCATAAGTAAAAACTACTTGAAACTAGAAAATATTTTTACCATTTTACAATTCAAATTATGTAAAAAAAAAAA
Source organism: Taenioides sp. WSHXM2023 (assembly GCA_029959045.1). Classification (NCBI taxonomy): domain Eukaryota; kingdom Metazoa; phylum Chordata; class Actinopteri; order Gobiiformes; family Gobiidae; genus Taenioides; species Taenioides sp. WSHXM2023. The sequence goes on along the minus strand of CM057088.1, from coordinate 22,912,852 downwards.
AAAAGTATAGATTCTCTTGTTGGAGACAGCAAACAGAATTGGCAAACTGCAGTGTATGCATAGCCTGATGCCCCAGTAGTAAGAGGCTGTTGTTACATCATTTGTGCTACTGCCAAAGGTCACAGTATTGGCTTGGACACTGAGCTTCAGGTCGGAAGCTTTTGTGAATGAGAGCCACAAACTGAAGTTAATGTGAAAAACATGATTATTAGTGATAATGTATGTTTTAATATTCATTTTTGTAGTTAGTTTAAACTATACTTACAGAGCAGTATTTGTTGTCATGATACTTGATCATATTTTTAAAGACCACAGTATTTTAGACAATAGATGTTTTTCACAGTACAAATAGCAGACCATTCTAAAACAATTCAAGAAAATTTTGCCAATTTTATTTTATTAATTTATTTTTTCAGTACCTATTTTTTCAGTACATATTCAAACAAGTCACTATTGATTAGTATGTGGATAATCTGGGTGTTTGTTTGTTTGTTTTTGACAACCCTACAGTATTGTCCTGTAATATTCAGGACATGGAACCAAGTTCAGTGTTTTCCCCAAATTGTTTGTGCAAAGAAATACACATGAATATATAATAAAGTAGAACTATAAGCTGCTTTCATTCTTTCTTTTATTGTCTCTTAATAAAGCAAAAATAATATTTTGGTAGGCACATTAAAACTAGAAAGGCTGACTACTGTGAAACCTGATGTCTGTGAATCAAGCCATGGCAATATTCACATGTTCTTATCAGTGGAAAAAGAGATCTAAATCTTACCAGTGATCATGGCCAAATCACACACACGGATAACCAAAGTCAACACAAAAGACTCGAGTTCTGTATTACGGTTTTAGATGTGTAATAAAATATGACAAAAAAAGAAACACTGGAAGAAGACATGTGGAATAGACGATTTGAAAACTATAAATGGCATCACATTCATCTTTTAAAACCTGTAATAAAAAGCCTCAACATTTTCCATGTTTACACTCCAGGTTCAAGTCAGTCCAGCCAAGGCAGTTTAGTTTTTACCAGCGTTTATGTTGGTGTGCATTTAAAATCAGAATTTACATGGTTTTGATAATCAATTAATACACATTTAAAGTTGCAGTAAAACATGAAACAGCAGTTGTAATGAACAAATAGTTTATTAAGAATGATTCAGGCTCAGTAACTAGTTCATTACCACCCTAACCCTAACTCCAGTAATTACTATGCCTGAAACATTCCTAATTAACTGTTTATTCATTATGAATTAGGTCTTTGTTCATGCTTAATTAAGGCTATTAAGTGTAGTTAACATTTGATCTAATATAACTAATATAACACTGCATTAAACAAAAAAATTATGTATTACATTTGTGCAAGAGTGAGAGGAGCCAGTTTTTGAACCAGTGTTCGTGCTGGGGGGTGGGAGCAGATAACCGTGGTCTAAAAGTAAGACTTTCGGGAAATTCAAAATGTGGAACAATGACTTTCACTGAGTCTTAAGTCAACAAACCAAATCCGAACTCTGGCCACGTCCGTGAGCATGACTCACAGGGAATCCTCCTGGGACCTCCTCTGTACACTGCAGGAGCCCAACCAGAGCTTCCCTCTCCACTTCCTGTCCCACAAAGGAATGTATCTCCATATGACTTTACCCTGTGGTGTGACACAAGAGAGGTCATGACAAAATACAACCTTCTCAAAAGAAAAAGCTTTATTCAAATCAATAATTCAACTAAAAATCATAGCAGCAGTTGGGCGTAACAGAATGTATATTTTCCAATGTAACTTCCAGCACATTCCAGTCACTAATTTCCAGGTTTTATATACTATTTTCTATTTTTTATTACATCCATAGATTGACAAATTAGGACAGCTCCCATAGAAATTAACAATAAAAAAATCCTCTCTTTTGAATGGTGAAAAGTGTTGCCTATACAGGAAGCTATAAAGCTCATAGAGCTCTACAAGTTCACAGGCATACTGTCTTCCTTTGTTTAGGGCTTTAAATTTCCAACGACCTGTCAGTCACGCGTTTTAAGTAATGTTTGTTATTGCTGATTTTGTATTGATACTTTGCAGTGACATCACACTGGGGGTGTTCTGCATGTCTATGGCAGAATGTTTCGCAGTAATCATTGTGGCACATCTGATACGTTTTTAGTTCTGAAAACTCAAAAAAAAATTACAAAATGAATTTAAACAACACATTTTCAGGAGCCTATGATCAATATGAGCGTTGGTTCCTTAACTGAAAGAATAGCTGGTTAATGCTAGCTAGCTTTTGACTGTAATTATATATGTGAGAGACTTATTTAACAGCACAAATCTGCCTAGTGTAGTTCATACTAAGCCAGCCTTTCTGGTTATTGTGTTAAATTAAAGCTCAGATTAAAGTACTACAGAGCTTCAGACAGAGCAGTGCCTAGACTTAGCATCACATCCCTTGAGAATGTTGATGACATCAGCTGCAATTGCTGTTAAAAAAAAAGCTATGGATATTGGTGCGTGAACATGACATAGTTCCTACATACCGTGGGGTGAAGCCCTGGCAGAGGAATCTCTTGGACAGGGACAGGGCAGTGGATCAGGGCACCTCTCTGCTGTTAAACTCAACACACTGTCCAAGAGTTGGCAGAGACATCTTATAAAACAATGTTAGGGCTTATAAAACAATGTTAGGGCAGATGCCTCTGCCAACTCTTGGCAGAGGCATCTCTTGGACAGGGACAGGGCAGTAGATCAGGGCACCTCTCTGCCGTTAAACTCAACACACTGTGGCCATTGAGTTGGCCTGGTGCTGTGGATAAAGTTAGGATTGTTTGTCATGGCGTTGTAATGTCAGGAATGCTCCTCTGCACCGCTGCCTCTGCTGCCTCTGCTGCCTCTGCGACTGTCTTCGGCCGCACTCTGGACCTGCTGTGGTGAGACCCCCCCACCACACACACACACACACACACACACACACACACACACACGCACACACACACACACACACACACACACACACACACACGCACGCAGACACACACACACACACACACTCATGGACATTTGAAGTGAACAGATACTAACAGATAGTATTTCTCTCCCGGGCTATTTTAGGAGCTCATGTACACTCAGATACTGTTCACCTGAGGAAGCCCACCCTGTACTCCTCAACCAATATGACTTCTCTTTTACTCTAATGAGACACAAAAAATTACCTTGTTTTACAGCACTCTCTCAAGTTAAAAACATACCATAAAAGGGAACAGCATCAACATTATCTAGCATTCAAGTACATTTTATTTCACATAATTGTAAGTAACTAATCAAATGTATAAATATATATTGCTTGCTTAATTAGAAGTTTAACCACTGTCCTACTTCTGGTGCTGCATGTATATCACACACACACAAAGACCTCTAGTTTAACTTTATGCATGTGTATGTCAACTTTGTAAATATGCTAAAAGCTATTATGAATGAGTGAGTGGACAAATAGGGCAGAGGGTATCCCAACAATGTCTAGTGGGCAGATTGTTACCCGCCTAATGCCCATAACTGCAAAATAAAACAAAACAAAACAGTAAACTTGACATTTCTGTTGTGTTCCCTAAAAGAGGACAAAATAACATTATGTAGCAGTATATTGTCAGCCTGCTCCTCTCACCTCGGGGACATGTGTTTCCTGTTTGCACCATGACGATGATGTCAGCTCCTCAGAGTCATGTGGTCCTAAAGACAGTTTAATTTAAAACATGTACATCTGACCATGTCACCCTGCTCTGCACTGGTCCCAATGACATAAGCTCACACATATGTATGCATCATAGAAATACAGTGTGGGGCAGCTGCTAGGAAAGATTACTTAATCAGTTGTTTAAAGATAAGCTAATGTTTCCACTTTACTTTAGGATAATGTCATATTGTTTGTTTTCCAGGCACACAGTACACTCACAGTCACAGTGTGGAAGTGTGGAAATCACTTTGGGCCAAATCAAGCTCCAGTGGGGCTAACTAATTAACCATTTATGTTTATGTTTTTCTATAACATTTTGTTGTTTTGTTACTTTTGTGTTACTTTTGCCTGTTCAATTACAAATGTACTAACATGCATTAAGCTATCTGGAAGGCAGAGAGAAGAAATTATATCTAATATATATATAAAAAATAGAATCAGACTCAGCAGTCTAGGGCTGTAGGTCCTTAGTCATTTAGTTTAGTTTAATTGGTAGAATTAGTGGTTTGTATGGGACAAGAGCAAAATGTGAAGAACGTTGAGTGAGTTAGCTGAAGATTTGGGAGTGAATTATGAGTTTAATCTGCCCTTTTGCATATAAAATCACTCTTTTCTGTATAAACAGTTGTTTTTCCATGGATTTAGATTCATCATAATAATAATTGGTCATACTAGTTATTCATGGTAATAGTTGCTGCTGCTAGCCTATAACTTTTCTTTTCTCTGCCTGTACTCCTACCATGCTCTCATACTCTGTGTAGTCCAAACACAGAGATAGCCTTTCATGGCTTGGTAAAAAGCCCTGACCTGTGCTCCACACCTTTGTCACTGAGCTGCTTCTACAATGGAGCTGATCCTGGTATATTTTTGTTCCTGACTCAGACGACATGACATAGTATCAGTGCGGGGTTTCCACTGCAAACATGGGTGGGAGAACAGGCAAGCCTTTGTGAACAGCTTTAGTATCAGAGAAGAAAGAGTGGTCATTGTACCTTAAGCAAAAGACTCCTTATGGTTCATGTCCTTAGATCGTAATGGATCCTAGCAGACGTTTGACCAAATCCCACTGTATATGTATTTCAACAGGTTCTATCCACAAGTTTGTCACTTTAACACAGCTGTCTAGACTGGTGCTTCCTGATCAAGGGTACTTGAGCACTTACCACAGCGTATTTGGAATGATTTCAGGATTAAAAAGAAGTTGCATTTGAATAGTATTTGATTATCAAATGTAATTGTAAATGTAATTGTTCAGTATCATTAAAACAAGAAAATATAACTAAGTATTAAGTATTAAACTGATTTATTTGTCCCAAAGTGAGAGGGTTCTTGATACAAAAAAGGTTAGTCTAGACAACAACCACACTCCCATCTCAACAAAAAACTTAAATATCGTAACATCATAGAAAGAAAATGACCACAATACCAAGGCTGTCATTTTGTTGTTTTTAATGTCACAAAATTGAATGCTTCTGTTTTTGGAAAAGCGAGACAGTAATCTACAAAACACAGCCGATGTTTGAGAACTTGTCCGGCTTCATTTTAGGCACTTGGAAACTTGACAACATTTCCTTTGAGAACAACAAATACATCTTTGGTCCAGTAAGTAATCAAAAAGCCAGTCTGAAAGCAACACCAGCTACGTCATCATTACTTCAAAAATGTACTTCTGTTATAAAGTTTCGTAAGGACGTTAATACTTAAATAGAATGCAATCGCTACATCTCAGAAATGACCAGCAATCTTACAGATGTTTTGCAAGAATACACACCAATCAGGCATAACATTAAGACCCCCTGCCCAAAATGCAGTCCACTATAAAACAATCATATTTTTTATATGCATCTTCCTGAATCATCCTAGACTTTTTCATTTCTTCACTTAAACTACAGTAGTTACAGTGGTAATAACACACATTGCATTCCATGTTTTAGATACATCTAGCCTGCACACCTTCATACTCTTCAAACTTGCTTAATCCTTCCCTATTTCCTCTACTTTAAAACTTGAATAAGAAGTTCACATAATGCCTTTATATTTAATGCATCTAGAGGTGGGCAATAATATATTATTATATACCAAACAGATTTATGAACTGATGTTTCTGCATGTTTATAGGTAATTTTACAGTCCTTTCACATTTGTCTGATACTTAAATCTCTTTATCTGACCAGCCAGAACCACACGCTTTGACAAATCTTTACAAAGACAAGTGAATCTGGAGCTGTATCCTGTCTCTCTGATTTCACAAGGCGTGATTGACAGGCGGATTAACCAATCAGAGAGATGCATGCTCCTTTCATATCAAAAATAAACATGGCGGCTTACACATAAAAAAGGAGAAAACAATACATAAAGGATTGAGAAACAGTGCAGATTTTTACAGAATCAACAATCACAGCATCAAACTATTACTTATCTGAGGGAAAAGAAGTTATAAATTTTGTTCTGAATGTTAGAAGAATTTTCAAGAGGAGATGTCTTCTGCATTTGAGGTTGGATCAACTCAAGTTCGGATGGACGTTTTTCACAATCTGTTTTCAGTCCCAGTCCCTTCTGGATTCTAACAGAATGTAGAAGGGACTGGCTAATCAGGAAATAATTTTCTACTAAAACATGCATTAGTACATTTTTGCCTTCTGATTACTGATATCATGATATTAATTTTTGTCAACATCGCCCACCCCTAAATGTACCATCTTCTAACATAAGTCATGATCTTATGCCCGATTGGTGTTGGACGGCTCAATCAAATGCACAGCAGTACAAGAGTGTTTAATCGAGTCACATTTGGCAACTTTTTTTTTTTTGATAGTCTGTTAGTTTGACACAGTCTCTTCAGCTACAGGGCAGCCATGTCTGGTAAGAGTTAGTGCACGTGGACACCTGCGGCGAGTGTACGTGTGCAATGTAATAGTTACTGAAGTTGATGTCCTGTACGTAGGGCGCTGGCTGGTAGTAGCACGTGACATTGGTGACTGTTGGTATGGCGTTTTGCTCAGCTAGTACCCGCAGTGCTAACATAGAGATGAGGCTGAGGGTCTGACGCCTTTCGTGGCCCATCAGACAAACAGTGCTCTCGTTCACGACCTGGTGCAGCGTCATCAGACATTCATAACGCTTGTGCTCCATCCCCGCAAAGTGATTCTGGAGGTACGCTTCCAGTTTTCTCTGCTGTTCACCAATATCGGGAAAGTCAATGAAAAACCTGGAACACATGTAACGCTGCATTTGCTTCATGTCCGCTTCAGAGGATGGTCTAAACCCGCGGACAAGCAGGTGACAGTATTTCAGCAAGCCACCGCCGCGGATTTCCTCTGGACTCCTCGTGGCTATGATCCGTTGACACAAATGTTCTATGGCGGCCCCGAAATCTCCATACACACTCTCACCTATAACTGTCGGATGGAAGCTCTCTGACATTGGCGTTTCCGAGCAACGGTCAAACAAAAGCAGAGAATCTAGGCAAATCTGAAAAGAGTCCACGCTAAACTCAAACTGACGTCGTAAGGAGTCCACAAATTTAAGTTCCACATTTTTGCCGGTGTTGTTGGACAGCGAGATGAGGCTCCAGCGATCTGTGTCATTGCAGACTTTTACCAGTTTCTGAACGTAAGCTTCTTTGAGGGTCAATGCCGATATCCGCTCTTTACAGACGCCAAGAGGTAAAAAGTCTAGTAGGCAGTCCAACACAACGTCCTTCACGAGTCGAAATGCCTGGTCGTCTTTGAGGGAAACGCCGAAGATGAGGTCCAGGTCCTTGTATCCCAGTCCGGAGTCTTGGTGCAGGACATGGCTGGCAGCAGAGCCATTCAGCCTCACATCTTTAACACAGATGCCCTTCTCTTGCAGCCGCGCCCGCACCACCTGAGGACACAACACAGCCAGGTAAGACTTTCACATGAACAAATATAAATCATTGCAACTCACAGCTTAAAGTGGGACTAAACATCTAAACTACACATACAACCATAGTCACAGGATTCTGTGATGTCAAAAGTCTTATAAATAACAGTGGTACAGTTTAACCATTAGGGCTGGGTATCATTAAAAAGTTGCCAATACGATACACACCTTAATACATAGGCCACAATGCAATACGATGAGCTTTCAATTTGATTCGATACGATACAGTTCATTAAAAAATAATGGCTAGAAACAATAAAAGTTAAAAAAAAAAAAAAAAATGGCTAAATCATGGCTGCGATACTAAAAGTCTTTGGTAAACCAGTTTTTGTGCAAAGTTCATATGAAACACACCCATTTTAATCATCAAAACCGTAAAAATGTCAAATGTGTTGCAACATGTGTTTCCTTCCTCTAAATAAGCAACAAATTGTAGCACTGTAACAAATAAAATATACCAAAAAGATACTCTTGGCGATATATCGATACAGCAGCCTACGATATCGATACTGTATCATCATATTAAACTATATAATATATCGATATTTCAGTATTCTTGCACACTCCTATTAATCATAGTTGGCAGCAAGTTAAAGCAAGTAAAGTTAAAGGTTATCCTCATACACTTAAATTCACAAGCCAAAAGGTGGCTAGAGCTAGACTTTAGATCTCTAAGTGAATGTAATCACGACATTTCTTATCATTGAGATACTAATAGGCCTAATGATAAAATAGTTGTGCCTATCTAAACCAGCGATAGTAACTATGAGACCTTACAATAAAAGATTTATGATAATGATTCTGGGAAATATATTGGAATAAACTCATCATGAACATAAAGAAAATCAGTGGTTTGTGAAACCAGGTCAATACGAAACAACTCAGAGAAGTCCAAGTCCTTGCAGGTCGCTCTTATCTGCACTCTGATAAGATGTAATATTTCAGTGAATACGAGAGGCTTCTGCAGACATGACGCTTTAGCAAGGGTTGGACACTTCATTCTGGGTCAGTGGGGTCAGCGACAGTGGTCTTCCTCTGCTCCACTGACCTGTGCATGTCTAAGCTATCTCACTTCAGTGCGAGCTACAGCTGCTTGGACCAACAGTCACCAGTGCTCACATGTTTTTACTGTTTAGTATGTTTGGATGGATTTTAAGATCAGCCCAAAGTCTGTGTTCTTTCTGTTATTTTATATGATATTGTATTAGTTAAGTTGGCAATTTTGCATACTTGAACATGAAAATGGATTGCGGTTGTGACATGTTAGTTTACTCAAATGCTCCATGTGTGATAACCTTTTATGAATTTGTAAAGCCCAAAGAATAACTGATGTTTAAGTTTACATAATTTACCATATGAGTAAAATAATGCCTCCATCTATTTGCAAAACTGCATAACACCATCTATCATTCATAATCTGTTCTCAATAGCCACAGTGCTGCTAAAAATACATTTAAAGATTATTATGTAATCCTTCTGTCTATATATATTTGATATTTTACTTTAAATGATTAACACAGTTGACTCACTGTAGCATATAAAAGCTAGTACCTGTTGAACACATCAGCTGAACAAGCACACCTAAATCTCCTGCCTGGCCGTGGTCAGATTAGTGACCCTCTCTCCCATGGTGATCAGATAACCAGCCAGAGCTATTTATACATACTGGGTCAGGGAATTGACAAATAAGCAAGGGAGGACATCAGAGTTAAAATGACTAATATCCTGCTTATAAACTAGTCATTATCATTACATATAGCGAGGATGCTGTTTTAAAGTGCAAAGGTAAGGCCAAATCTTTACAACTTCCACCACAGATATGCCTGAACAAGCTCAATACAAAAAAACATGTCTCTTGTCTTAAGTTATAAAGTGCATGAAGTATAATTAGAGGTACAAAGTGATATAATGGTGGAGTCACGTCTGTACACCAGCTTTGGGTTGTAATACAATTAAGGTTGTTAAACATTTACAGTTGCGTTGGGAGACATTCACATCATCATATCATGTCTTAACAGGAGTTTCACTGCTCAGGGAATACATGGAAAAGACACAGCCTGTTACTCAAACCTACATTTAACTTTTTCCACAAATAAAAGCACGAGTTTGGGGCCTCACGTGTCGGCTTTGCTCAAACTGCATATCAAAACATATTACCTGACATACGGAAACGGTTCTATACATTCATTTGAAATTTCCATCATGGTTTTGGGATTCCTAGCCAAGTGTGTAAAGACAGACGGAGACATGGGAAGCTGGGAGAGTGAAATATGACCAAGCCAAAATGTATGAGTGGCTGGAAAAGTGGTGGGTATATATCTGCTGAATCCATTTGAAAAGTAAGCAGGGGGGATGTAATGTCTTGAGAATGTGCACAGGGGAGACATGCATGCTATAATGGAAACTGTGCATAGATTGGGAAAGACTCTACTCTGATACAGGATTAGAAAGACGTAAAGATAAGGATTAAATCATGTCTCAATTGCTCATATAGGCTACAATAAATTACATGAAAAACTTCAAAGCTGTCTAAATTTGATTCATCAGCTTCCAAGGTATATAAGGCATATAATTAACAGAACATATTAAGGTTTTCTTGATAACCTGAACCTGAGTACAGTGTTTTATCATATAAAAAGAATAATAAGCAATAGGTGAAGCCAGTAGGCTACATTTAAGAGTTGCGGTGGTTCAAAATGTTAATTTAGATAGAATGTGATCCAAGATGATGCTGTACCTGAACTATCTGCCGGGGCTGCACGGACAGAGTGGGGAAGTTCCCTCGTCCGTGAATGGGAATCGCTTCTCCCAGAATCGAGTCCAGCCGCTGCACCTGATCCCACGACAGCACGCAGAACCGCCGGCTGGGATCCAATGCCTCAGTGCAAGACATGTCAAACTCTCAAGATCACCCCAAGCTAAACAGAAAGCAAAATAGTGGTAGCGCTTCTTCTCGGGGTTTAACGTGTGGTAAATTCCTGGGCTTGTAGATATTTGCAGGAGAGAGCTGAGACTGAAGTGGGATGAGACGCTCCTCTTGACGCAGGGCGCAGCTCAAATCCGGTCACTTTGCAAAGAAGTGGTTCATAAGGACCGGAGGGTTTAAAGACTTCGAGAAGGGACTGCTGATTGGCTGCTGTGTTTGGTCATTGATTATGGACGCCCTGCCCGGAGGAACACCCTTCATGTGACGTCAGGCTGACGGCTTCCTGCCCCGCAGCGCGAGTCCAGCGACAGCCCACCATCTCCAAACCGCATGGCCCCGACGTGGTTTCACCTGCTCAGGTGTCAAGTAACCTGAAACCTTTAAACAAGTAGGCCTACATCATTTTATGCAGTTTATGACTGAACCATATGGTAAAAGGATAACCAATTTGAAGCGGGTTTTAACGAAATAGACCAGGTGTAGGCTATGAGCTGTTGTAATGCTGTTACTGGATACACAGTGTGTTTAGTCTATGGTCTAGTAGCCTTCTACAGCAGTGTGCCTTGCAGGTGAAGTGAGATAGTTTAGTAAACCAGCCTTAAAGGACTCACATTTTGAATTGATATAGCTGAAGAAAATATAGACGATAATCAATAGGCTAATATTGAAATTATTATTTTTTAAAAACATGAGTTGCAATAAATAAATAAATAGCAGAATGAAACTGCTTGGTAGTTAGTTTGTATCTATAATGAGTTATAGAACTTTCCACCTCAAATCTTATTGTACAGAAAAAAAATATAAAAAATAATAATTCAGTTTCCCCACTAGAACAAAGAAAAAGTATCCACAATAAATATTGACCCCCAAAAATTCAAATTCCAGTTTTCATTTATAGAACGATAACTCGATATTGTCATCTTGACAGGTTACATGCGAGTCCTCCACCTGGTGCTAACACAACTTTGTATTTATGTATTTACTCAGGTGTGTGCATGTAGTGCTGTAGTTCTGACCACACACCCTTTTACATGATCAGTGATCCGTGTTCAAACCGCTTCTTGTCACTGGGCCAAGCAGAGGCAGAAATGAAAACCTTTTTTGTAGTGCACACATTGCATCAAAACATGTAAGTGACATTCCAGTAACTTTCCAGGAAAGACAAAAATGATGATGTGTCACATTTGTCCATTTTCACTGTCCATTCATAATACATTTAAGTGTAAGGTGGTTTAAAAGTGTAGCTAAAAGATTGTTTTGTAATCACTCCACATTTGGATGAAGATTTTTGTAATCCTTTATCGGTGGATATAGCTAATCATAAGCGTTCTTGATATAAGAGAAATAAGCAACAGAAACTCAAGTCATAAAAATCATATTCATAAATAATTTAAGACATTTATTAGAAGCGATAACCTCAGATAATCTTTCATTCAAATCTGATCTGTCCCTGCCAACCGTCTTCACTCCTACTTATCTTTTCTATGCTGTTTGTTATGCATTTAGTAAGATATACTTCCCTCCTGTAAACAACTCCTTCACATCTATTTGAGATTTGCGCCTTGTACAAAAGTCTTGATTACCAAACTAGGCTCTAAAAGTCTGAAGCACCTGTAATGAAAGCTTGCAGACAATAGACATTACTCACAAAAGCAGACATTATTCCACTGTTCTGATCCCATAAGATTGTGACAGGGTGCTATTTGCTGAAAACAGGCAAAATCCCCAGAAGCTTCCTCTTTCTTATCAACAATCTGCTATGAAAGGGATCCAGACATGTCATTGCGTTTCAAACAGTTTCAGCAGTGTTACAGTGTTATGACCTAGAATTGGTACAGCGTGATATGTTTATGAGATACCCGTGTCTGTTTTACTCCACCATTGACCTTTAGAGACTCCACAGTAAAATATATGACTTAAATAATAGTGTCTTGTCACACACTTCCTGTTTTCCTTAGACTTAGACAAACTTTATTGATCCACAAGGGAAATTATTTGGCTACAGTAGCTCACTCATCACAATATAAAATAATAACAGAGAGTAACAAAAATAGGTGGTATAGCAAAAGAGTAAGAGACAGGAGTCAAATGAGACATAATTATAAAAATAAATGTATATGTACAAGTCAAAGTAAAATGGAAAAATAAGTAATAAACTATAAAATACAAGAGACAAGAACGACATTTCCACATCAGACAAAGCAAAGTCATCCATTCTGAATGATCCCGTTACCGTGGCGACAGCATCCCAGGTTGGTTGCCAGGTGGCCGGTCAGAGGCGTCCATACCATAGGATCCAGGCAGGTGCTTCGAGCGTGATCCCTGCGTCATCGTGCTATAAATAGTCCCTATGTGTAGAAAGGGGCAAAAAGGTTGAGTTCATGTGACATCAACATTGACTGTATACTTTAAAGGTGCACTATGTAACTTTTTGGTTAGGGATCCGTCACCTTCTTGTTTCTATGGATATGTCATTAATCTACCTGGAATGTTCCATAATATGACATTAAACAACTCTACCTTACTTGTATGCAATTACAGGTGGTTTTATGGCTCAAAAATACTTAGAAAAACAGATATTCTGACCGTGAGCGGTGTTGCCTCTCCACAGATCTGACTTGTAACTTTGTCTGGTTTGGTCTCAATTAAGATAGAAAGGTTTAATGCCATACTATGAAACATTCCAGACAAAGCAATACCATCTCCATGGAGAAAAGCATTTGATGGACCCGCCACCAGAAAAGTTACACAATGCACCTTTAATATTGAGGTGAAGGGCAGGCAAGTAATGGAATACGGTATGTCTTTTAATTGTCAAAATTAAGTAGGCTATTATCTATAAATATTGGGTCAAACCAGGTGAAATTAAAACTGGCATGAAGTTCAATGTTTTCTCCTTCAGCAATCAGAACTAAGGTGACTTTTTTTCACTGTCCATGGATGTTAGAATGATGAAAAATTAGGATTAAATATTACATTTTATTTTATTTATGTTTTATTTCAAATGGGGAAAAGCCCTCAAAATGTATGTAACAGGAAGCTGAAACCCATGTGTTATAATACAGGCCTATATTATAACTCATTGACTGAAATCCATGAGGAGTTTTAAAAAGCACTGACCTCCATTTAAAATATGGCTCACATTTGAGAACAGCAGCCTATGTATAATATACTTACATATCAAAGTAACTCATAGTAAGAAGTTTTTATTTATTTATTTATTTAATTTACTAAGGTTGTGTTGTCCCTGTTTTGACATCCGGCTAAAGTCATAGCACTGTGAGTCTAGTAGGTGCGGTGGCAAAGACCGATTTAAACACCCCTTAAACAAATGGTGTATTGGCAATGTTTTTATTTCTCCTCTGACAAAGAGCAAATAGTGTGTAATCTAAATAAAGCAAAAACAAAAACTAAAGTGAGACATTAGTGTAGTCAAATTAATTAAAATTAAACTCAAATTGTTGTATGTAGGATTAGTGAGGATGAAAATTCTCCATGAGCATTTGGCTATGACTAAACACAAACCATTAAATAGATAGATAAGATACTTTAAATTAACTGTTTTTAATCAATAAAATGCTTTAGTGACTCACTGTCTGATATACCTATATTTTTGAAGTCAACTATTTTATTTATGGGCAATGATTTTTCATAATATGGACACAGATCCAAAACATTTTATGTGAGCTTGTAACTCAAAGACCATTGAAATTTATTTGTCAATGACTATTTCTTATTTTCCCCCAGCTTAAACAGGCGTGTAGATGAACTTCCCCAAAGAAACTTCCCTCATTCCTGAGTGAGCCCTCTCAGACATGATATGACCAAGTGCCTGCTAAAATTAGAGAGTGCATCATGTGTGAGTTTGGGACAGCGGCATAGCGATAGTTGAAATCGCCGGGCAGCTGCAGCTATTTTCTCAATGTTGCTGTGACCAGGTTAACACAACCAGTCACTTCAGTTTGGGCACCCGGACAGGCTTGTGATAAGAGAGGAAAGTTTACTTTTCCGAATCACAAATCTGTGGACACAGCAGTGGAACAGTTGCACAAGCCTCCGCACCTCTGACGTCACTCACTGCTCCATTAATGACAGTAGCAGAGTTAAGTGCTTCTGGAAAACTTCACCGCACCAAAACACACAGTGAACAATAGGCTGCAATGATGCTTCATGTGAAGAGTCTGTACAATCAATGTTTAAAGAGGCTTCATGGAACTTTTCTGGTAGAGGATCAGCCATGGAGATGTTATTGCTTTACTTGGGATGTTCCACAGCATGGCATTAGTGGATATACTTAATTACGTGTGTTTTCATTGTTCAAAAAATAAAAAGGATGCATTTTTACTGTCAGTGGGCTCGCTTCTCCACAGTCACTCCACGTCACCTCCTGCTTGTCTCCATGGAAATAGATAAATTTGATTGTCATACTGTGGAACATTTCAGGGAAATCAATAATATCTCCAAGGAGATATTAAAATTACACAGATGACAAAAACACCTTGAAAGAAATGCATTCTTACTTTGAACAGGGTCGCCTTACCACAGATCTGACCTGTAACTTGGCCTGGTGACATCACTATGGAAAAAGATACATGTAATGCCATACTGTGGAACATTCCATACAAAGAAATAACACCTTCAGTGATCCCTGCCTCAGAAAAGTTACATAGTGCACCTTTAAAGTTCAAAGTAAGAACAGTGGCAGTGTTCAGAATGACATTTCTCGCCCCTTTGAAAATGTTACTTAAGGTAAAGATAAAAAGTACTTGTGTTTGCAGTATTTCCATGAGGCCTGCCTGTACTCTGTTGTGTCAGTTTATTGCAGTGGACTGAAATAGGCTGTGTATGTAACTATAGTGCAACATTATGTAAGACGTATCAATTTACCCCCTAGAGGTCTAGAGTTCAAAAACTCTACAACGCAAAGAATGTAAGAATTTCACAAAAAAACAAAACTATGAGAGAAATATGTAGATAATTTGTTCCTATAGATAACATTTACAAACCAAATGAGTACAATAGAGACATAAGGAAGCTCAGGAATTCCTTCAGGGGTGTTTTTAGATTTCAATTTATAGCATCAAAAATGCAAAACCACAAAATATATCTGTTACCAAAATACTATTGTTTTTCTCCTGGGCACCACCTCTTTGATTGAGTAAACCTAAACACATGCAGCACAGAGCGACATAGAAGACAGATATGTGCAGCTTGTGTGCAGTAATAAAATACACTGCCCCCCTTCTGTGTGGGGTGTCTAAACTTGGACCTCTTCCTTAACCAAAGCTTAAATCATCAGATGCATAGTCCCCTCAGTCCTGCTAGGGGACTATCAATCAACCAACTACTACTAACTGTAAATGCTGTTTTTGCTGCTTGCATTTCCATTGACCAAACAGGCCCACAGACACTGACAGATGTTAATAATAAGCATATACATCGATAGCCAAAAATCAAGGCGTAAAAGGATGAAAATATAATGAAATGCTATAGTAAAAAGTACAGCCTCCCTAGCATTTTCCAGAAGCGAGAGGGGAAGCCTGTTTTAGCCACAAGCTCCGATTTCATTCCCAGAAATACAGCAGCCCCCCGATTCCCCCACTCCCACATGCAGTAGTCCAGATGAACAGGGTATAGGGGCAATAAAGAGTGAAGCTTGTCATGGGGAACTTGAGTCAACCTTTGCTTTGGAGATTTGCAACAGTCCACAGAGAGAAGAGGTTGTGACTGTACAAGAGACAGCCTACAGGCTACTACTAATGTAAAAACAGCTCTTAAAGCAAATGTCTACTTAAATGAATGGACACTAGTGAACATTTTCAGACAATACTAATCATTTAACCCTTAGGTGTTTAAATATAGAAGTAACATCATCATCAACATCATCTTATGTCAAGATCAAAAGCAGATCAAAAATGTTAATGACCGTATGATAAAATAGGCTTTAATTTCAGAAAATGTTAACTTTGTTGTTTTCTAAGTATACCATTATTGTATTACATTATTTAAAAGTATAGAAAACATATTCACAGTCGAAAAACACTGCACTGAGCACACTCAATCCCCAAATCCAGGACAGTGTTCTACAAAGGATTACTCAAACATGCATGAATCAAAATATAACTTTGAGTAGCCTAAGTAAATGAAGCGGCATCAGAGTTAAAAGTTCATAAAAGTTCATTTTGCATGTCCCCTTCATGTGACATTTATACAAATCACACTGCCTGACTGTCAAATAAAATGTTCACTGTATTGTATTGTAATGAACAGAACCACAATCTCTCCTAGTGTTATGTAACGTATGTCTTTCAAATAACATAGCAATCATGATAAGCGTTTTACCTCCTCTGGCCTCCAAAGTCAAACAGGCCAGAGGTATGTCTGGTCATGTCAGTGACTCAGCAGCAGCAGCCTGCAGTATCTGTCCTGCTCCAGTCACTTTGTGCATTGAAAGAAGCTCAAGGGCTGATTTATTGCGCAACAATTAGATACAGTGTAAAAGGAGGAACACCTGGGAAGGTTTTCAACTGTAAAATAACTACAAATGTTCTCTGTTTATCAGTGTTTTCAAAGGGCAATCTTTTGCATGAGAAAGGAAAGGATCAAAATGGTTGCTAAGTAATGCTCAATGTGATAAGGGGGCACACGATGTTCATGTTTCCATGGTTAGCACTTTCCACTTTGCAGTCATCAATTATGCGTGATTCAACTTTGGCCTTCTCCCTACTCCCCTTCTCGAGAAAACGAATCTCAGAAATACTGGTCAATATTTAACCAAAGCAGGTGATAAGTCTGACGTCAAATGTATTCTCTAATTTTTTATTTTCATGAAAACACTTAGAGTGCATGGCAAGTTTATTTTTTGCAGTTGAATAATAATCATCATCATCATCATCATCATCATATAGTAATAATGCCGTGGACTTGGATATAGCCCCTCTCCACACAGACCTGTACCTCAAAGGTGGTGTCACCATCTTGTCTCTATACAGCCATGGATGTTTTAGGTCGTATTATGTGACATTCCAGGCAAAACAATTACATCTCCATGGAGACAACATATAGTGCAACTTCAAGCTACTAAAACTAGGCCTATAACCACCTGTCACTTTGCGATTATGTTAGAAAGACCACCCATGTTTTTGAAATTTGTTGAATGAGATCTTCAGGATTGTAATTTTCTTGGGCACTTTGTGGTTCAGTTTGTATGATGTCTCATTGGTAGTGGCACTAAACTATACAGGGATACTCTGTTCAACCATCCTGCTCTGGGACTGTTGTGTCATCTGATTCAATGAAGTTCAGTTTTTGTCCAAAACGATGAGTAATGAGGAAACAACTTGTGAGTTTGACACACAAAGCATGCAAAACTAAGCACGAACAACTTTGGTGAATCAGAAAAGTGCCCACTGCTCCTGTCACACTGACAACCATGCTCACACATGGTAATACACATGATACAGGAACCCTGCAATTAAGTGTCAATGTTTAAAAAAAAAAAAAAAAAGTCCATTAGGCCTAGTTCATTCCAGTAAGTAAGTTTTAAATGTGCCAAGTGTGCTGCTGTTGAAAT
This sequence comes from Taenioides sp. WSHXM2023, assembly GCA_029959045.1. Classification (NCBI taxonomy): domain Eukaryota; kingdom Metazoa; phylum Chordata; class Actinopteri; order Gobiiformes; family Gobiidae; genus Taenioides; species Taenioides sp. WSHXM2023. The sequence continues at coordinate 22,894,734 of CM057088.1, read as the reverse complement.
GCCAAATGAGCCTGAGATTGAACACAATGACCTGTAGTTGTATTTAAAGCACAATTGTCACATGAACAGAGCGACCTTAACAATGTGCATCTATAATTATTTAAGTTATTCTTAACTCATTGCATTTAGCACTTAGTATCACACAATTCACAAAAAGGAAGAGCCTGAAAAAATATAAACATGTTTATTTATAACATTTACATTCTACAAAACTGTTTTAGTACAAGCACAGCTTGTACCTTGAACCAAACCTCTAAAGGCTTCAGATTGTTTAATTGTAAAGATAATGTAAAAGTGGTTGTTTTTAAGTTACCACTATTGTACAATCAAAAACGTGACTTAACATAACACTGAAAGACAGTTGTAGTTACACAGCGACCTCTAGTGGCCGCAACCAAGTCAATCAATGGAGCATGAAAAGGTCAAAGATCAGGAACTTGAGTTGACCACATGCGCTGCGGCCCCTTTAGCCTCATTCATAACGCCTAGAGATCTGTCGACGAGAGTATAAAATAATAAACAAACAAATGTGAAATTCCAACTAAGTGATACATACTGCAATCCATGATCCAGCAGGCAGCAGCAAATGAAGAAACATGTAGCAAATTCACCACACCATTTTTCACATACAACAAAGTTTCAATATTATCCTCAACTTCACAACCATTGATTACCATTTATGAGGCAGGACAAGAGAGTGCCCAAAGACACACAAGATACACTCATTCACCTGATCTACATCACAGCACAGCCAAAATCATTTGTGACTTGAGGTTTGCATAAGTTAGCATTGTCTGGTTTATGGCTTTACGTTGCGTAAAGGTCTGGGCACATGTACAGTGTTAAAATGTATTGCTTATTTGTGCTGATAGATTTACTCTATTTATTCTGCCCAATGATATTGCCATACCCAACTGGACACACACTAACGACATATAGCAGCACTTTATGTCACTTACGAATGTGAACTACCCCTCCCCTATGATACTAGAGTGATTAAAAAAACCAAGCCAAAAAGGATTTTTTTTCACCAGTTGTTTTGTTTCAACTGACCTCTTAACTTTCTTAGGCTCTGATGAGTTTAATTGAGGGCAGGCAGTTACTACAGTCAATATGCTGCATATTGTGGATAATTGATCTGATCACTAAAAATGTGAAAAATCAACATTTGTAGATTTGCAGATTTGTAGATATTAAAAAATAATAATAAAATGTAACTGGTACAGGCATACTGGCTCCTGATCTTCATCTGAGTATGACTTCATCCCATTTAAATATCTAAATACAACCTATTACTAGGGAAGTGGGATAAACCCCTCTTCCTGTGTGTCGCTCAGAGCCAAGTTGACACGGGGCAGTGAAGGGGAGGGCGATGCCAAGCGGAAAGCTGGATTGATGGAGTGCAAAGAGTCCTTCCTGCTCCTGGCACAGGCAGTGCAGGGGCTGCTTGCATGCTGTGGGCACATGCTGGGCACTCGGGCCAGGCCCGTGGAGCCCGAGGCCTCCAGGCCCAAAGGAGAGGTCTTTGGAGGTCCCGCTGGGCACACAGCATGAAAGTCAGAGGAGTGCAGCATCCTCTCCAACATGTCCTTTGTTCTCTGCGTGCACTGGAATAAAAATAAACTATATTTTAACAAACATTAACGAATACAGACGAATATCATTCAATTAGTGAAAGAGGTAGTGCATACGAGAGCTGTTGATACAGAAAATGGATGAGAGGTAGTGGGTTAAAATGACATAAAACAAGAAAACAGATTTTTGCACAAGAAGCAGTTTTTGTAGCTATTCATTTTTCACAGTCACTGCATGCACAAGAGTCCCATCAAGTCCCTCAAGCAAGTTTCAGTAATGCAGTATCTGTTAAAGTGGAAGTGATAAAGCATGCACAGATAAAAACTGCCCAAATCACAGTTGGTGCAAATGTGTCACATGTAACAGTTCAAGTAGTTATTAATCAGTATGGTACCAAATCCAAACCTAGCAACAACAAAAAGTGATTAATGAAGACAAAGTTGATGACAGCTGGTGAGAAGTGACAGTGGACCCTTCTCTTACCATGAACCACAGGCAGGTGCCTTCAGGCTGTGCAGGACACAGAAAAGTCCTGACAGTTCTCCTCCTGGAGAGTGAACGGATACAGTACACGCACCATTAAGTCGTCTATTGTACATATTGTCTGGGCAATGCCCTCGCAGTTAAAATGTCACACACCCAAATCCCAGCATATGATATAAAAATAAAGTTTATTTCATAGATAAATGGTTATAAATTTAAGAAAATAAATGTTAAGTCAACAGTGTGACTGTAGAAAATACAAATAAACTGCTGCATACACTTAAGTTCCACATAAAATAATTACAGTTTTGGCCTTTATACACCTCAAGCACAACTAAATGCACACCCAGTCATACAGTCACCGATGTACAAAAACACATAAACTGTTCCCACCAAATAATTTCACTGCAATGTACATGACTGGTAAGTCAGCAGCACCTTAAGAGGCAGTTTTAACATTTTTGCACCCATTTAGCTCCAACCAAGGTAAAATAGTGAAAGTACCTTTCACTATGCACAATGCACATAAATGCCAATTTCAAAACAATTAAAATATGAAGAAATCTCAACAGCTGGACTTGTTTACAGACTACAGGTTAGAAGAGGGGAAGGATAACGGACACTCGGGACAAGCTACCGCTGATACTATGAGACACAAGAACAGTTCATCCTACCATGTTTGTGTCATTCTTGGCTGTGAATGGAGGCAGCTCAATCTCTGAAGTACAAGCAGCAGCAGCTGCCTCATCAGGAGGCACAAAACCTCGTCTGTCAATCAAACTGAAAATAGAAAGGAAAAGGAAAGACAACTGTTTTTTTTAACAGTTAACAAGCAGAAGTGTGTAACTTGACCATTTCAGCAGGTTAATGATTGTTAATAATATTGTGTCTACCATCAGTGAATGAACCACTGAAGAAAGGACAGATGCTGATGGATGCTTTAATTTTATCATTTTGTCTCTGTGTGGTCACATACAATAGCTTGGTCATCCTGATGTGGACCAGAGTCTTGAATGACATGAACAGCACACAAATGTACGATGACTAAATTATGTTTTAAATTACAGTGAATACTGTGAATCATTATAGAGTGGTAACAAAATGAAATCTTGAATGAAATGCTTTGACAAAGTATACAACAGAGAATGCCTTGAAACTAACTAAATTAATTTGACTTGCCTGGGAGGCATAGGGCCACATAGTGTCGCACAGCAGTTTTTGATGATGCTGTTGTAAGTGTATGGGTTCCCAGAATCCTCTGCACCTCGTTTACTTGACCAAGAGCCCTTAATCTGCAGGAACAAACACAAAGGTCAGTAGCACCATGCCTTTTTATTCCAGAGAAATTTCAAGGACACTTACATCTTCATTTGTTGTAAGGTTGGAGGCCACTAAGTATGTATGGAAGCCTGACAGGCCCAAAATAGACCACACAGAAAAGAAACAAATGACCAACTCCACTACAGTTTACAGAAATTTAAGGAGAAATTACACTAGAGCAGAGGATATTTTAACTATACTATAGTCTTAAAATAAATTATAAATTTAAAAAAATGTAAGCAGCCACTGACGTCAGGACTCAAGTACATGAGGCAGCAAATGTACTGCTGAGAGACAACAGCCCACAGTGCTGAGTTAAACTTTGATCTGTTAAGTGGCTTAGGACAAAGAGGAGCACAGCACAGCAGCTTCTGATACTCCTCACTTTGAGATAAACAACCCATGAAAACATGTTACTTTTCTGTAAACAAAAAAGAGACATCATAAGACTTTGTTAAAGGATATCTGGCAGGGCTCTCCTGAATGGCTTGAATAAGGCTTTTACCAGCGTGACAACCTGAAAGAAAGCAAACAATCAATGGTCCTTGTAATTAATTACATAACTATTCAGTGACTACTTGAGTGAATACTTACGCAGGGTAAGGTGAGTGATGACGCAGCCAAATATAAAAGATGTCAGAAAAGACAGGGAGATGATAAAACTGTAGAAAAAGCGGTAATTGCGTTTTCCCACACAGTTTCCAACCCAAGGGCAGTGATGGTCAAATCGCTCTGAGGGTCGCAACACATAATGGACCAAATGAGACAAACCGCAGTAAAATAAATTTTATTTAATGTTTAATATTTTTACTCCACCAAAAACGTGCATATTAAAATTCCAAAATGTTTGTTGAGCATTTTATATGGTATTGCTGGTTACTAGTTAAACATCATTATAACTATTATCTATGTAATATATTTAGCTTATTAAAATGTTTAAATTACAATTCATGTACATGTTATATGTATGACTTACCAACACAGTTGTCACAAAGACTGCAATGTGAGGTCCGAGGAGGCCGGAACATTTTACATGTAAAGCAATATTTGAGCTTTACCACCTGCTGGTTAATGAGGATCTCCTTGGTTCGGGGAGGGGGTCGATATGATGAGGATCCCGAAGAATCTTAAAATAGAGAGGAACAGGAACGTCACTGAAGCATGTGCAATACATTAAATAGTGCACACATAGAAACACAATGTAAGTTTAGAAGAATTTAACCCTCTATAAACTAGGCATAGGTGTGGGTACAGTTCACTGCCTCTTGACGCCCTCCAAGGTGGCCCAGATGGCAAAGCTCTTGTACCCCATCTGTCACAGTCTGACTATGCACTTCCAACATATGGCTCACCTATCTGCTTCTCTATGTCCGCCGCTTCATCTGGGGTGGCCCTGGGTAAGATCCCGGGGTCTGTAAAGCTTGTCCTGAGCAAAGACAGGATCACAAACACAAAAAGGACTCCCCCAATCACAGGTATGAAGACGGTCAGGTGCTCTACCAGGAAAGGGCAACTGAAAATGGAAAAACATTTTAGTGTTAACCCAACAATTACAGAATGGAGTGGCTGTGGCATATAAACACAGAGAATAAGCCGAAGCACTTACTCAAATGCAAAGAACAGGCCACAGGTGATCACAATAAGGCCCAAAGTGAGAGGGAGAACCCCACTCTGACGGGACAAAATTATACGTCCATTGCAGAAAAAGCGGTTCTTCCCCGGGAAAACTTCCCATTTCCTCCGCGGACGCTGCGCTTTGGTCTCGGGATGGCTCTGGGCAGACAGCGGGGACACGGACAGCGCACGGGGGTCGATCTGCTGGTACTCACAACTCTTCATCTCCGCTCCGAGGTAGTGAAATCGTAAAGTACAACTCTTCTTAAACGTAAAATCCAGTGAATTTTACTGATAGTGCACAGTATATTTTGTCCTTGTCACGTACAAATTGGCTTCGCTCATCTCAGTTTACCATCCTGAAGCTAACGCTAGCTAGCTACAGAGACAGCAAAGCCATTCCTCTCCGGGATCACGTTTGATAAAATACCTCTGTCCCGTTGACGCTTCATCAGTCAACATTTCATTCAGTTATTAATGCGTGTTAAAAATCATCGGGTTAATTTCTTGTTTATGGTATCCACGAGTCACGGTCACGAAGCAGCCTCGAGCTCTTTGCATTTGCGACGGGCTGCCCACGTGGTTTCCCCTTTAGCGCTACGTCACACAAAGATGAGGTGACGTGTTACTCAACAAACAAAAAAAACACACATCAGGTGACAAAGACCAGCCAAATTATAACCCACATTTTACATTTTTTTAAAAAGGACAACAAAAATAAACACGTAGTTTTGTAGTGATTTACTCAACAGTCCTATAAAATAGCGTTAGCCCCACATTAACCCGTTTATAGTGCAAAAAGAATATTTCTTCCTTTACAAACATGCGACCTTTCAATATAGCTGTAATCTTTTTTTAAACCATGTGCAATCTCAACCCAAGACAGAAAACAATTATTGCTAAAATGTGCATACTATTGTGCTAAAAATTACCACAAATACAGAACCATGTAAATGTGAACAGAAATATGTTGGGTTGGTTTACTTCGTCTGATCTTTGATTTATTGAGGAAACTAAATGTTAAAGATATTATTACCAAATTTTACATATCTGTGCTGTTTATGTAGCTCAGGATAACATCAAGTCCAGGGCAGAAAGTTACAGTGCATTATCAAACCTAACAGCCAGTAGGACAGGAAATAACCCAAAATGCCTTTAGTAATTGAAGAACAGGCTGTGAAGTTTAGGAGTAATGCTATGATGGGGTTTGGGTGTGTGTGCTTGCATCCGTTATGATGATGGCTGTGCAGCTGAACACCGGGAGTGGAAGTTTTTCTTCTATGAAGAAGGGGCTCATTGAGCAGTAGCAGATGTGCACTTATCCAAAATGGCACTGGAGAGGAAGAGGCCATGAACCTGGTAAGGACCTTTTGGAGAAAAATGGAACATGATAACTTTAAGCAAAAAAAATAAATAAAAAAAAATAGTACTGGTAAATGTTGTTGTATATTCTTACCTGTACATGCATGCACAGCATTCCAAACACCAGTAATACACTGGAGTGAACCACATACACAAACACCCGGGGGTTGAAAAATCCAGGTATTGGTTTGTCAAGTCCTTTATTTTCAATTGTTTCCCAAAGTCCAAGTCGAAGACACAGTTCTGGGTTGGCCTGAATATACGCATATGCTGCCATAATTCCAAGAGTAGCCATTGGTAAGGCCAAAACAAAGTTTGGTATTTGCTTGAGTTCAAAGTAGCGTAAAAACCCAACATCCCAATAAACATCTTGAATATGAGAGTACAGCATAGGCAGAGGCCTCATGCACCAGAGAGGTGGAGGGCCATTTTCATCAGGTACTCTGTAGCCCTTTCTTTCAGCAAGTGAGAGCAGAGCTGGAGGGATACGCTCCAAGGAGAGAGATGGTGTGCAAAACGTCCTATATCCATAGTACTGGAATGTTACAAATGGAAGGGCTATAATAGCAGTGCCCAATAATGAAGTGATCAACAAACGAATAATGACAAAAATGTAATGAAAGACTTTGGCATGACCCTTTGTTGTTGTTCGATAAACACGAATCTGAGAAAGAGCGTATAAAGAAGGAAGATAGAGCAGGAATCCTATGTTCACCAGTCCATTGGAACGTGCTGCTGTGGCTATACTGAGCGCCAAACAAGCTCTAAGGGTGAATCCTTTCTCCAAAAGATATAATCCCCCGAAGGTGAGTGCTGCAAACAGACTCTCTGAATACCCAGCGGTCATGAAAACATTGGCTGGTGTGATGCAGTACAGAAGACTGGAGAGCAGAGCAAGGCGTTTATCCTGTAAAACTATTCTACCAAGTGCATGCAAGGCCACCACACTGAGCAAGAAGAGAGCTGTGTTTCCAAGAGCAACTGCCAGTAGCAACCGTCCTCGAACAGTCAGCCAGGTGCTCAAGGGCCAAAGTACTGTGTCAGCCAAGCCTCTGAGAATGATCGGGAAGAGAGGGAAAAAGGCAAAATTATGTTCATACAAGTATCCCCTCTCGGCAATGAAGAGAAAATGTTCAGCATCCCAGCGTGACAGGCCACTGAACAGCCAGTCTACATTGGAGTCCAGGTACAGAGGCTCTTCTGTCCGAGGGGGCCTGAACGCATCTGCTTCATGATCAGGGATAGCCGCATTTAGGACCGCCTATACAAAGAAATAGGACAGAAATAGGAAATAAATAGTTTTACATCGAGTTCCATAATCTAGAAAGTAGGTTAATTAATAGACAACAGTAACGGCACGATTTTCTGAGGAATTATTCCAAAAATCTCCCGTAAAAACAAAATACATGCAGGTATTAACGAAGCGTGTAGCGTTTACGTGTTACTAGTAACGTTAAGTTTAAATCACTGCATCAACAAATCATTAAAAAGTCACATTATTCAGACTTACTTGCAAAAACAACGTTACACATCTCGTTGCTGTGGCAAACTGAAGAACAGTTTTCATATCCATGGTCATTGATTTGACAGACAAATGCCGGAACAACCGGTAATACCAGGCCCAATAAACATGACCGCTACTTAAAAACAGTGTGCAGTAGATTCGTGTATATTACGACGCAAAGCCAGTAAACACTTAACCTGACACATAAAATGATAACATACTCGCACTTCAACCAATGAAAACAAAACAATGCGTACGGAGCATGGAACTGCGAGTGGCCTGCCTTTCACTGCAGCACCGCGGGTTCACAAAAACATACTTTCAGTTCCGGTGTAACTACGGATAACCATTTCAAAATAAAAGCACTGCGCCTGATACGCACAACTCCTCAGCAGATGGCGCCCCATGCACTTTTATTGTGGAGTAAATTGAGTGAAGAAATGGCCATTATTTAGATTCAGTATATTTGTGGGAAGTTGATTTTGATTTTGGAATGATGATCTATTCTCAATATTATTATATTCAACCCCTTTCTAACATCACACAAACATCAAACAGCTTACGAAGATTTAATGTACATTTATTTTACCACGTGGAACATATAGTATAAAGATTTCATACTGAATAAATGATATTCATTGAGCCAAAAGGGAAGGGGAGGAATTTACACGTCTTAGCTACATCGTTTGAAATACAAATATGCAATCCATGACTGGAGAAAATTGTCAAATGTGTTTGTCTAATTTATTGTTGTACCAGTTTTGAGTCGTGTCTGCTGTACTACAGCGCTGTGAAGAGTCCGTAAGTGGTCTAATCAGGGACTGGAGGCCATGGATCAAACCCTTAGCAGCCTTTTTCCCTCACCAATACAAGTGTGAGGATAGTGACACAGACAGAGACAGACACAAAAGAAATGTAATGTACAACATTATATATACACCACAGCAACGCTGTTTTTGAAGTTGAAAACCAGTCCTACAAGGTGATTTCTTTTCATAAGGGTGTCCATACAATCAAGGGATAAGAGGAGGTAAGGGTGTTGTCGGTTCTTGATACTTTGGGGAAGAAAGCCATATTCTGTTTTACACCAAACTAAATAGACCTCAGAACTCTAGAAGAGCTGCATCACCAACTTCTGTGTGAGACGTGTTATAGAATGCTTACACTCAAGAGCAGTATGGTACAGAAAATGTCCTACAATCTACTGCACACTGCACAGGCCTCCCCAACCAAGTTGTATATTGACTGGGCCGACTGGCAAGACTCCAAACTACAGCAACTTCAACCAGTAGGCCACTTGTCAGTCTGCATCACCTCTGAATGTTAACCAGTCAGACTCATTGTACCCTTGAAGGGACAGTTAGGGCACATCGGGTCTCCCAAACTCACTGTAAACGAGACAGCAACTTTGGTTACAGTTTTTGTTTTTCAGCTATTTATTTATTAATTCATTTATTTATCTGTTATAAAAGTACTTTTCCCCCAAGTGCAGAACAATCTCCAAACTGTAGCGCTTTGCAGTGTCATCCAGTTGGCAAACGCATTGCAAGTAGTGTCACTAGGTGGGCATTTTCTCAGAAGTCAATCACCACAGCACTGATTTTCCTCCTTGGGCAAGGACAGCCTGTGGAGAGCTCAGTTTGGGATTTTTATTGTCTTTTATAAATTAAAACAGTCACTCTCTTTGCCCTGTTACTCACACTCGTCAGGTTAGCAGGAAAGGAGGGCAGGGCAAATGCTTGAAAAGGAGCCACAGCTCCCTACAGCTGTCATGACTGACCAATCAAAAATAGTACATCACAGATAACATGAGAAACCAGTGAGTTCATAAGGGGAGACACAGAAAGGTCAAGGAGCCGAGACTCATGTAGTGTGAACTCCGAGTGGTTCTCCTCCACCTTGGCTAAGGCGTGCAGAGCCCGAGCAGCTCGCCGCATCATGTCCGGGCTTGTAGGCTCGAAGTGCATCCCCTGTAGGTGGAGTAAGGAGCTCTGGCTCTGCTGCAGCTGTGTGGCGGCTAGACTGTCCTCAAGAAACCCCAAAAGGTTCCCTACACTGCCCTTTTGCACAGCAATGGCTCTCGCCGCAAGAGTGTCACCCTGGGCCAGGTTTGCCAATAAAACTACGGCCATCTCCCTGCAGACTGCCACCTTCCGGTCACCTATTAGTCTAACTAAGTTTCCGAACAGCTTCTCTAAACGACTGAAGGGTGGAGTGGCCAGGATGAGGTCCACGTTGTTGTCTTGAATGCTGAGCTTGCTTAGTGTCTCCAGGACTAGTCTCTGAGGTGACAAAGCACTATGGGGGCCCAATGTAGGGAATGGGTCCTGGGCCTCGGCTGAGGGGCAGACTGCCCAGTGAAGAAGGCCATCCAGCAGGGGCAAACAGATACTCTCCGAGTAGACGGACAGGTCTAACTGACCTGAGATATTTGCCAGAGTGACCAGTGTGTTCTCTCTGAGCAGCGACAAACAGTCCCACCACCACTCATCCCTTTGGCCCGTTCCCTCCTCCGAATCCTCCTCTTTTTCATATGTAAGCGGGGCCTGTTTGCGCTCAGGATGTCTGTGATGGAGCAGGATCAGACGTCCCAGCATTAGCAGCAATCCTGGGTGCTTTGACATTTCATGGTCATTGCCTGGAACAAACGATAGGCTTCGGATAATATTTGAGATGCAAACACATCGTCTCGCCAGTGAATCTTGCCAATTAGCGATGGTCACTAGTGGCCCCTCATCTTTACTGTGAGGCTCGTCTTCCAAGATGGTGCCACCAGTCTGCTTTGACATTTGTGGTAACCCGCTGGTGAGTAAAGAATTCGATTTGTCATTTTCTTGTTGGCCTTCATGCTTTTGAACTGCAGGCATTTCAGAATCAGGGTTAGGATTATCTGTGTTGGGAGATGGGGATTTTTCAGTGTCATCTTTCTCAACATTCTCTGTGGCTGATGCTTGCTTAGGCTCTTTATCCTTTGTTACTTCTCCCTCTTCTGTTATACAGGTTTCTTTGAGTTCATCTTCAGGGATTCGCCTCTTCAACAAACTTTGAGGCACAAGTATTCGTTCTCGTGGCTCCAAGAAATCCTTGCGAGGTTCAAAGTGCGTCTGGATGTGTTCAGTTGAGTCTCCACCTCCAGCACTCCAATGAAGTAAGCCACTGTCAAATTCTTGCAATTTGCCATGATTGCTGGATTGGGCAGAGGCAAAAGGGTCTTTTTTTCGTACCACTTTTAGGGGGAATTTATCAAACTTGCTTGCCTGTTTGGGTCTTTCATTTTCAAGTGAGGACTGAACAAAGCTTGCCTGTTCTGACAAAACTTTGCTCTTTATTTCATCATTTTCAGGTTTTTCTTCTTGACCCAAAATTTCAAGGCATTGTTCCTTTTCCTCCTCTTTTACATGAATTGGCCCTATAGCTTCCTGTTCCATCTCGTCATCGTCCTCCTCTTCCTCATCCTCCATGTCCTCTGCCTGAACCTCCACTTCTATGTTGTCCAAATCTTCTTTCAAAGCATTAGGATCAAGTAGCGTCCTCTGACCAGGGTCTCCCACCTCATACTCCCGCAGTATGCCAAATATTTCAATGAGGCAGCGTCTGAAATACTCCACTAGAAGCTCAAGTAGACCAGGTAACTGAGGAAGAGAATGAAAAGGGCATCATAAGACACAAAAACGCATATGGTTTTAAAGTATTGTTTTTAAGTATTGTTTTTAAGTTCTTACCGTATTGAGATCGAATGTAGAAATACTACCATCATCATACAAGAGGATGTTGATGGTATCTAAGGCCCAAGTACTTTCAGCTAACAGACCAGACTTGAGAGACATCATAACTCTCCATGCTTCAGGTGTTCCTAAAGACCAATTACACAGTTAGAACAGAAAGAGCCACATGCAACGGGGTATGAAATGATATAAAAACATGACTTACCGATGTCTTTCATGGTTAGTCTTCGGCGTGGTTTAAGAACAGGCTGGGAGGCTTCTACAGAGCCTGGAGGGAAAGGCATATCTCTTCTGATTAAAGGCGACTGCACTGAAGGGGGCACTATGTGAGATGCAGGAACAGGGGGGCCTGCTTTTTGCATCTTCATCACTCCATGCATAAAGTGACTTTTACTTGGCGATACACCGCTGTCCATGGCACGTGGCATGGATGCCGGACTGGAAACCTGTGGAATGTGGTTCTGCACCCCCTGAGGTGGCTGATAGCTGGACTGTACAGAGCGAGACAGGGGCTGCCCTGGCCCTGAAGGGCCATATGAAGGCTGCCGCGGGCCCATCTGACCACCCCATTGGCCCTCGTGATTCATCCTCTGCTCTGACGACATCATATCCTCGGAGCGGCTCATACCAGGGTAGCCATGTCCAGGTGGGGGTCCCCCAGGTCCACCCTGGCGGTTGGGGTAGTTCTGGTAGTTCATGTCCCGAGGTCCTTGCCACATGCCACCTTCTGGGCCTGGCTGCATCATTTGAGGTGGCATATTAGGTTGAGCATTAGGCCCTGTGACGCCCTGCATCCGTTCCCGACCATATGGAAAAGGGAACTGATTGCCTGGACCAGGGGGACGGCGATCAGAGCCTGGGTAAGGTCCACTGCCACCATACTGATTGTAAGGCTCCTGCTGTCCTGAAGAGGGGGCAGCTGTGCCTCCTGACTGTTGCTGCGGTGGCTGCTGTCCGCTGGGGTAGGGTGCACTGTAGTCCGCTTCGTGACGCTTTGACGGAGGGTAACCACCTTCAACAGGACGCTTGTAGTTCTATGGACACAAAAAATTTACAAAACTTAGTCACTCATATTAAGAAGTTCACACACAAGTTCAGAAAGTCACCTGTTGTTGTGGGTACATTCCTGGCTGCTGATTGGGATAAGAGCCACTAGGGGGTGTTCCTTGTCCAGGATATTGATTGGCATAGGAATCATGCCTGCAAATATGTTGTTTCATTAGTGCAACTGAAAATGCATTTTGTATCAATCCCAAGAAAAAAAGCTACCTAAAACAAATGTATAGTTTGTTGTACTACACTTCAAAACTATTTAAGGTTAATTTCAGTGACATCTCACATGAAGCCACAAAGTGCATCTATTTGCACAGCGTAACACTAGCAATAAATGTAAACATATCATAATGCAACTTCCACTGCATAAAATCTATTAACAATGGTATAAGGTTGTCAAAATGTTAAAATCAAATTGATAGTTTTAAGTGCACATAAATAAACAAACATTTTTAAATGGGTGGGCAAAATTAGCGTGTTCCTGGTTTGCTTTAAAATAAAATAAACACATCAATTAATAAAACTCAGAAAGTTTTGTAAAGGCAAAATTTACTATTTAACATCAAGGTTAAACAAATCAAATTAAGATATAAAATAACTCAAAACTGTACCTAGGTCAAGCAATTTTGCAATTAATTCAGATTAATAACCAACAGTAATTTGTTACAATTCATATAACAATTCAGTCTAATTTGCATTTAATTTGTTGTTCTAATTTGTTGAATTACAGCCCTAGAATATGACTCATTGATAACTAACCGTGGCTGCTGGGGTGGGAAGCGATTTGGCGAATACATCCCTGTGTCGGCATTGGCAGGCATCATGGAGCTTGGCTGTGGTGTACTGGATCCCATGTTGCCCTCTGGGCCCATTCCTTGCTCTGGTCTGTGACACAAAGATATTTTAAATGACAAAAATAAAACACATGATTGTAGTAAAATAAAGCACATTTAAAACTCGCCTCCTGTCATAGCCAGGTCCGTATGGGTACTGTGGTCTGGGTCCCATTGGCATGGAGCTCATTGCCCCAGGTGTTCCCCTGTATGGAGGCTGCTGCTGTGGTGGCTGCTGTGGGGTGTCACTGTTAGGACCCTGGTTCGCAGGCAGAAACTGCTCACCAACTGAATCATACACAAATGAAAAAAAAACAAAAAAACATGAGTAGCTGAACAAACAAATAATGTAGCATCTTGTTATAAAATATTTAAAATGCACCTTTCCGCATATTACTGAAGGGATCTTTGTTAGGCTCGTAGGACCCCATACGCCCTTGCATGTCTGGATTGCCCATACCAGACTGATAGGCGGAGTTGGGAGTCATGTTCCTTCGTGGGAAAGCAGGGTCACTACTGTCAGAGAATGGGTCTTGCAGGTTAACACTGCTCCTAAGACACAAGTAAAAGTAAATAGAAGGGTTACTGGATTCAATCAAAACTAAAACAGAAAGCACATTTTACCCCATTCATTCAAAAATATTTTCTCCAAATGACCCACAACATTTTCTCCAAATGACCCACAACATTTTCTCCAAATGACCCACAACATTTTCTCCAAATGACCCACAACATTTTCTCCAAATGACCCACCTTGGCCCGGCTGGCATTGGAGGCATTTGTGAGTGAGGAGTGGAGGCTGGCGTGGGGGGCTTTAAGTCTCCACCTTCTGCCATGGAGCTGCTGGTGGACTGGGGTGTCTGAGGACCCTGAAGAGACCCTGACCCAGCTGTGGAGCAGAGGGACGCTTCAGTTCGAAATAAAGAAAGGGGGCAGAAAAGTGCGATAAGATGATTTTAGTATGTTAAATTGGATTGGGGTACTGCAGGTGAGCGAAAAAATAATTCATACATATTACAGTATAATTCATACAGAGTGGCTGAAAAGAAATCTCATACCTGGAGAAGGAGGTTGGACTTTAGGAGTTTGGTTCTTTTTGTTGTCTGCAAAAACCTCAGGAGGCGGGTCTTCTCCACGTTCAATTTTGCATTCAAAGGCATACAGACATTGGATGTACTGTTTTTTCAAAGAACTCGCAGCGCTACTCGAAGTTCCCACATTCAAAGAAGTTGCCAGATCACGCCACTTTTTATTCTTGTTAACCTGAATGAAGTATAATTACCAGTTACTTGAAATCATCAAGATTTCTTTTACTTAATGGAGGTAAACAGTGTATTACCTGTGTCATGCCTCCAATCTCTTTAACTGACATGTACAATCGAAAGAGGTCCAATGGTTTGCGTCCAACAGCTGGCAAGTTTGTCATGCCCATCGCCTTTTCTTCAATGAAGGACAGGTAACGGTCAACCCACATTTTCCTGTCCGGTTCTGGTCCAAGCTCATAGAGTCGTGTTATCTTGTCTGAAGTTGTGGTTGATGAATTTGATTTCTGTTTTAAATAAAGAGAAAACAAACATTAAGTCATTATAATATTTTTGAGTCATATCAATTAAGTATTACTCTCAGGTCACATTACCTTTGACTTGGACTCTGGTTTTGGTGTTCCGCTCCCATCTACTTTGTTGTTCATTTTGTTGTTCATCTCAGGACTTGGTGCCATACCTAGAGTGCATAAAATAAAAAAAAATGCATCACACAAATGTATGTTGACAAATAATTACCGCAAATCACAATACCCCACAAAATAATAATATGGTGGTGTAACAAGGGCAGTATTGCAACTTTAATGAATTTGAGTTTGGATTTTTTGGGGTGATTCAAAATTATTACAAGTCCTAATCAATAAAAGAATATAAAGCACTCCTGGCTTTCTTTTTAATATAAATTTGGCATTTGTAATGATCATAGCATTGTCAAGTATACCAATATACAGATTCAACAATCATAAGTGAAAAAAATGAACAACTTACCACCTGAATTATTGGCCACGTTGGGGCCCATGGAATAAGGCGATCCTCCTTGCGCATTCATCATTCCCGGCATGTTGTTCATGGCAGGACCATAGGGGGGACCAGACCCCATCATCCCTTGAGACATGTTGGGGTATCCAGGCATCCTGAATTAAGAGTTTAAAAAGGTGAGGTTTGTCTCCTTTAGGTATATTTTTACACAACTGCTGTGTTTGTTGTGACATCACTCACACATTAATTTGTGTAGTGTTTAAGGAAGTCGTTATTCAGATGATCAACGTGAAATAATTCTGGACATTGAGGCTACTATAAATCATCAGTTTTAATATTATAGTTGATACAGGAATACTATCCCCTGTCCCCATCCTAGCGTCAGTAAATTAAGAGAATAAAAACAGCTAATAAACCAACCTGTTGTGCATGGAGTTGGTGCCAGGATGTTGCATGGTGGCTGGGTCCTGGGGCTTTCGGTTCATGCCTGGAGGTGGACACATTCCTGCGCCTACCTGATGCGACATGTTGCCCATGTTCGGAGGCATATTGGGATTCATGTTGGGAGCCATATTGGGGCCGTAAGGTCTTGCTCCCATTTGATTTGGAGGCATTCTTCCTGGAGGCATACTGCCATAAGGGGGGCCTCCACCTTGTCCCGCCATGGGGTTCATTGGGCCCATTCCAGGTCCTGGGTAGTTGGCATTGGGCATATAACCAGGCTGCCGCGGATAACCTTGAGTACAGACAGAAGGTTTGATGCCTTTATTATTAAAGTCAAACAATAGAAAAAAATACCGATGTCCAAAATGATGCCCAGATACTAGTCAATACTAACATAATAAAAACAAAATTTAGAAACTACTGTATATACTCTTTTGAAAAATAAAGTAAAACCTTTCCTTTCCGACCTTTCCCAAGTAGTTATAGGATTGTCTATTGAACTACTACTTGGTACCAAAGTGACATATTAAACCAATGTAATATTACTGAAAACATACAATACTGAGAAATCGCAATGGATGACGCTAGCACAATAAATGTACCAATAAAAGTGTTTATATCAATAAGATTGTGTGAATAAAGTTTTCTTTTCCTGGCGTCAGTGATGAATAATACTTTGTGAACAGAAAGCAGTTACTTAAAATGATGCGTCTTTGCTTTTTAAAAATATTTATTCGTAAAATTTAAGTAGCAGTTCAAAACTCAAAGCAACAAGCTTTCGTCATAGGCCCTGACAGAAGGCTGTGCTACGTCAGCTGACTCTCTGCTTCACAGCTATAAATAGCTGCAACAGAATAGTCAGAGAGGAACCAGCAACAGCATGGTATGAAGATACACTAGACTCCACTGGAGTAGTTAACAATATATTTCAGCCCATTGTACATCTTGCATACAAAGAACTTGATAAACTACAGATTACTACGACATACCACACAATTCTAACACCATGTAATACAGACTAAAGTGCAAACCTTGTGGGCCATACTGTCCTCCAGGTTGTCCATAACCGCCCATAGAATTGTTCTGCTGATACGGACCCATACCATGATGCATCTGCCCTCCAGATGACTGTCGAGGCGACAATGCAGAGGCCGACTGAGGGGAGCCGTAAGGTGGCATCTGAGGGTTTCTCTGCATAAAACCTTCAATGGGACACAGCCAAGAATAGTAATGAGTCTGGTGAATACAAAGTGCAACATTTAGTCAACTGAATCATAATCAAATGAAAAAGATACCTCTGTCCTGGGCCATGGGAGATTGGCTCATAGCTGGATGTAAGCTTCCATCTGACTGCCCACTGGATGGCCTTGGAGGCATTTGAGTGCCTGAAATGACAATATGGTATGGAATAATCATCTGATTAATGGAACTGGGTCCTATTAAACAAAATAAAACTCATTCCTTTATTTATGGGCATTCAGACCATTTCCCAAATCTACAACACATCTATATCTACACAATATTTAAAAGAAACACATCATTTCACAATGCAATGCTTGACCCACCTGGCATGTTGGCAGGTGACAGTGGCCCTGTTCGTGGTGTGCTGGCGCTAGCGGGAGAGCCAGCAGGGGAAGGTGAAGGTCCTCGGATACCTGGGAGATGGGGTGATGTGTGGGGAGAGAAAGGCGACTGGGCGGGGTTGCTTTGCTCTCCTTGGCTGCTCGACACTCCTGAGGTGCTCACGCCAGGACTCAAGGCTCCCTCTGTCCCTGTGGGCAGGTCATCGATGGACCCTGACAGGTCCTAAAATGGTAAACACAAATGTGAATGAATAAAAGCAGAAAGCTTTCAAAAGTCAGAGGCAAAAATTACCAAAAACATGTCTAATTTAATGCTGCTGTTTTTTCATGGAACCACCAACATGGTTGTGACCAAATCTGGATACAACTACAACATATGCACATATTATTCACAAGCCCGAAGGCCTTTGTCCTTCACAAAAAAATGTATTAAGCCACCTCAGCAGTTAATGGCAGTACTGCTTTCAGATTTAACTTCCCCTTTGCATCTTGATTTAGTTAGTAAACGAATAAACATGCAGGTCAAAGCCACAGGGACAGAGGTTTAATTCCTCCACAAGCAATATTCCAGAAAACTTACTGGAAGGCTGGATGGGCGGCCTTGACTGTCATCAGTGCCAGATTTAGGTTGAGAAGATGGAGGAACATTAGACTGAAATGAGTCCTGGGATACCTCCTAAAAGGCAACATAAGACATGCTTAAGTGCACCTGTAGAAAAACTGTAGTCCACGAAAAAAGGTGCTTAAAAAAAAATTCTACTGAGACCAGTACCTGCTGCTGAGAAGGAAACCGCTGATAAGGTGACTGTTGTGCTTGCTGCTGAGATGGCGGACCCTGGGGGTAGGCAGACTGGTTCTGTGGATGAGACGGCTGAGATTGGACCTGCTGTTGCTGTGATGAGGGCGGCTGGGAGCCTGCGCTGGACCCCGGGTAGTTAGACTGTGATCCAGGAGGAGCTGGTGAAGTCTGTGGTTGGCTTTGGCCCGGAGCTCCCTGCTGTGGAGCATAGGGCGAATGGCCGGACTGGGGGGCAGGTGGTTGGGAATAAGGAGGCTGAGACTGTGGGGGTCCCTGTGGTGGGCCTGGCAGTGGCCCCTGTGTCTGAGGGGGCATGTGCTGCTGCTGATAGGGTGGCCCTCCCTGTGTGTGAGGGCCAGACGCTGGAGGGTGTTGCTGCCCTGGGTAAGAGGCCTGGCCTCCGGCCTGCCCTGGTTGGGGCTGGGAATAGGGGCTTTGTTGTGAGTGAGGACCTTGGCCAGGCTGGCCATAATAAGGTGTCTGGCTTTGAGAGCCATAGCCTCCTGGACCCTGCTGTCCATAGGATCCCATCTGAAAAATAAAAATAACATGAATAACAACTTAGAAGTTTATGCACTTAAATCAAAAGAAAGAAAATCTAGGGAAAGATACCTGGCCATAAGGCATGCTTCCCATGCTTCCTGGGGAACGTCCTTGCATTCCCAGTGGATATCTTTGGGGTCCAGGAGGGCCATACCCCTGGCTAGTGTAACCTGGGCCCTGCTGGGGGCCTGTAGGAGCCCCCTGTTGAGATTGCTGTCCATATGGACTTCCTGCTCCGTAGGGTTGTCCCCTCATCTTTCCCATTGGGTCCATGGGACCAGTTGGCTGGACAAGAAGACAGAAAAATACAACTTTACTAGCTGAAAATGAAAACAATTGACATGCATCCTCATTGCCACAAAAGGACTTCCTACTGTCATTACAATTTTGCCAAGTTCAGTGGTTTCAGAAATACATTTCAAACTTTGTCTGAACTTAAATAAATACGAGCTTTGCTTCTGTTTTGGGCCAGATCCAAGTGCCTTTCCCCCCTAGAAGTCTGTTTGGCTCTGAATGAATGACATCAGGAATAAAGTGCGTAACAATGACAGGAGAAAAAGATACAAACCATGAACTGTACAGGCAGTACAAGTTCAACCTTCACATTATCTTTTTCAAAACAAGAGACCAAAAAGGCATGTTATCCAAATGTATAGATTAACCAGAATCACTGATGTACTGCTGATGACTTGTGCTTAACAACTCTTCTGCCAAGAGAGCAGATGACCTAGGTGATCCAATGAAGCCAAATAAATAAGGGCAGCACATGGCTAATCTGCATAAGACAGAAAACTAAACTCCCATGGCCAAGAGACCTGAAGATAGGCTTATAGCAACTGACTTGAGAGGAAGATGGGGAATTGCTTAAATGTAACACAGCAGTAAGAACAAGTGTCCTCCTAAACATGGTACCAGTTATCTCATAACTGCTTTCCTCTAAAATATGTTAAGGATGCAAGGAATATCATCATATATCAGCTGTTCAGATTTCAACAACCAACATAACATTTTTATTGAGCTACTGAGCTGTTCCTCAACATCAGAGACAGATACAGGCTTGCAGGAAACACAATATCATATGTGCAATAATGCATTTTTATTATATCCTACCATCTCAACAGTAAAAGAATATATGTGAGAGTATGCATATTTCAGCAACCTTTTATAACCCCGTGATGAGTTAATGCTGTGGGCTACTGTTATCACCAGTTGCCCGCATCACATGTAATTATAAATGGCCATGAGCAGGGGCTGAGGAGCCAATCAGATTTGAGCTAGCATGTCAACTCAAGACCAACTACCTCCTGGCTTTGACAGCAGGATTTTACCTCCACAATTCAAATCCCAGAGCAAACTGCACTCTGCAGTCACCCATTTACAGCGCTGTTTATCAGCCGCTCATAGACGGCAATGCCGTTCAAGATGAAGAGAAAATACAGGCTACAAACGCGTTGAAAACATTAGAATACTTCACAAGACCCTCAACAAAACACTAACAACCTTTATCAACATTAACTTGATTAGCAACATTCCAAAATATCTCTTATCATAAACAGACCGAAGGTAAACATAAAAAGGTTTACTTAATAAGATTCTACACTTGTCAAAACATTACTTACCAACCAGCTTTGAGAAAATGTATTTGTGGTTCAGGAATATCGCAGGTTACGAGACGAAGAGCTAGCCCTTACTGAACGATTTGCATTATTGCCCCTTTTCAAAGTCGGGCCTTCTCGGCTTCCCTGATGCTTTAACAACGTTACCATCTTTGTATTTTGTCAAAATATCACCATCTACCACAATTGACACCTTAAAACAGCACATTTTAGATAGTTTGTTGTAAAGGAAAACACACACGAGAGGCAGCCATTTTAGAGTCTTTGCGAACTAGTATCAGACAATGGCTGGCCTACAACGTTATGTAGCGGCTAAGAGAAGGAAGAACTGGCAAAAGCCTACAAACCCGTGTAATTGTGTGACTTTACCTGGTTTCTACTTAGTGGCTGCCCTGCACTTCCAGGGCTCATAGGTGACGGGTGATGGCTTCTTTGTTGCCAGCCCGTATTGCTCCCTCCGTACTGGGCGCTACTGCCCATGTCTGGTCCCTTACTAGCGCCTTCTTGGCTACCGTAGTCGCTGGAGGGATAGTTCGGATAACCCCGCGTTGAGCTGGGTGAAGTTAGTAGCTTATTAAGGGTCGGTGTAGATGTTGGCTGAGGGTTTCCAATATTATATCTCTGGTTATTATAAGAGCCTGCCATAGCAGTGGGTCCTCCCGCTGGTGGCTGCTGTTTAGCTGACTGTCCCCCAGCTGTCGGCGCCTGGTTACTGCGCGGGGAGTTCATGCCGTACGCCTGGCCCGGATAAGGAGTCCTGTTCGGGAATGGGCTGTAATTGTACTGGTGGTTCGAAAAGCCATGTTCGTGGGAATTAGGTTGATAAGGGTCCATCATATTGCCTTGCTGTGCGACCGGACCCGCAGCAGCTGCCATGCCAGGGCTTTGTTGTCCGCCATGTTGATGAAAAGGCCGACCGTAGTGCTGCCCGTATCCGTACGAAGGTGGCGGAAAAGCTGAGCCGTGGTGGTGTACCAAACCGGGATGGTTATTTCCCTCTGGTCCTATAGAGTCATTCTGGTTATTATTGTTGGCTCTGGGTGCGTTCCCATTGCCGTTCTTCATCTCAGGTTCCCCTCCTCCCCCTGCATTTCCACCGTCGGCCGCGTCCTGCAGATCTCCTCGTCCCGGTGAGCCGCTGTCCAAACCCGGCTGTTTCTTATCCGACTGCTTGTCCCCCGGTACCGACTCCTCTTTGGGTTCTCGATCCGGTCTTTTAAGCTCGGAAGGCGGGCTAGTGTTAAGAGTGGTGGCGCTGGCGACCTGAGCGGCCATGATACACCCCCCCACCTCACTCCCTCTCGGCGAGTCACTCACAATCAAAAGCGAGCATTGAATAGAAAGAATTGTTTATAACCATTTATCCTTGTGTCGATTCATTCCCGCCCCTTAAACCGGACCAAATCCGGCCGCCATCCCCTGGTTCCGGGTCCGTTTAGGGCTTAAGAAGTGATGGAGGCTCCATACAATGCGTAAAGAGCGACAGAAATTGTTGTGGGAGTTGTGTTACTGAGCCCGGGTAGAGGCAGGGAGCGAGCCCAACCAACACGAGGCTCCGCTACATACAGCCATTTTACTGAGTCGCACAGAGGTCTGGAAAACACGGGCTGGACCCAGGCCTGTGCGAACCGAACTGGACCATCCACTCTCACGCTGTTTTTCAGTCTCATCATAGTTTGTTTCTCTTCATTCTTTTAAGAAAAAAAGGAAAATTAAAACCTACATAGTTTTAGCTATTATCAGTCTAAAATATAGCATATCTACAATTTCATCTTGGAAAATATATTTTATAGTATATATATTATCTAGATGACAGCTTGAGGAAAAAAAAGAAAAATACAACTATCTGATATTAACTACTTAAACAGCATATTTTATTCTAATTTAATGGGCTTGAAGACACATTCCATGGAAAATAATAATAATAATAATAATAATAATAATAATAATAATAATGTATTTCATTTATAACGTTACAAAAATAAAGGGCATTATATTATGTGAATATGTGCTGTTTTACATTAAATTGATTTAAAATGTATATACAATTCCACAACTTGAACCTTATGTGTTTTCAGTAATTCATCCCAAGTAATAGCATAGTTATAAAGGCAAGTAAAGGCAACGCGCCGTTTCTTATCCAGAGCAGAAGAAGGAAGCCTTGCAGCAAACGAGACTACCAATGCACATTCCCTGTTGTTCCCTCCCCAGCCCGCTCTGCTCTGCTCTGCTCTGCCACCCCCTCTCCGCGCTGTCTGTCTCTCACTCCGGCAGAAGCACTCCGGTGTGGGGGGATGGGCGCAGACTTCAGCACTCTCTCACCCTGCAACATTGAACTACGCGCACACAAAACCACCCTTATCTTGTGACAGAGATAGGATTTTAAAATAGTTTTTAAAGTCTCCAAACAGTGCGGAACAAGCCTGTTTATTCAGTTTTATCATCTAAGTCGAATAAAACAGGCATTTTGCCACAATGTTGCGCAGAGCAAAAGGCAGGGGTGGATGGTAATGAGAAGTGTGTGCGCGGAAGGTTGACTTCTATTCTCTTGCAACAAATTCAGGGAGATTGTGCTGAAAATGGCATGTTTAAGTTCTAATATTTGTATTTTTTAGAGCAGCATAGATTAGAATACAAAACAATTTGGTTTATTCAATCACTCATCAACACTGTAAAAATAGTTTTCCTGATGTAGGTTGTAACACACACAGGCACACACATACCTCTAGGGGGCATGAAGGAAAAAGACAGGAAGTAGCAGTGAGAAGGTATACTTGATCACATGTACAAACATAGGAACACAATTTAACATTCCGCCTGACACACCCCCTAATCCTACTTCAAGAGCGCATGCATTTCCAGGCGAGTTCCAAATGCGTCTATGCATAATTTCACTGCCACATACACCATGGGGTTAATATGATTTCTCCACACCGCTGTGAGCTCTCAAAGTAGATCACGCTTGATCTATGAGAAATCCACACAGAGAAAGCTTTACATTGGTAGCATATATACCCTACACTTTTTGTTTTGTTATAAATGAATAATGGTGGTTTTTTGATTAACAGGACATTCAGCTTCACCCAGGCACAAATACAGCATATAGAGAAGAAGCCTTTTCAAAAAGACGCTTCTATCTGAGAGACCAGACACGGGGCCAGTTGTGCAGAAACACAGATTTAATGTGGCTTCCTCTCCCCGCCTGACTTAATTTTTTTGCTTTGGCAGCTTGCAAAAGTCGGAGCAGATCCTGTGGACGTGGGAGGAGAAATTGCTATCACATGTGCCATCTGCTGGGCAAAAGATATACTGAATTGGTGAGATTTGTTCTTGGTCAAAGTCATCATTGTTTATATGATTTTCAAACACACAATTCTGATTTACATACCCTGAAAACACAAACTGCCTAAGGAATTATATTTAATGTCAAAATCAAGCGAGGCAGAGGCGGTAGAGTATTCACTTTATACTAGTGCTTAAAACATTCATTTAATATTACATTTTACAGTTCCATCATTTCTTCTTCCACACTCTTTTTGCTGGTTTCAACATATCTCTCTTGCACTCCAAGTGTCCTATGGGGTCAAGGGTTAAGGAAAATGAAAATCATTCAAATGATTATGCTGCTTTGAACAATTTGAAAATACTGGTCTCTTCAATTTTACATTGCCTAAAGGAATTAAAAGAGTGCATTGTTCTTTTAATGTCCCTAAATAGTAGATACACCACGTCCTGTAAACATTGAGATTACTTTCAAAAAACATGCCACAGTGAGTCACTTGAGTGAATAGGAAAGGATACGAGTCAAACTGGAAGTCTGCCCCCACAGCTGCTGACATCATGGCCTGCAGATTTCTCTCCTCCAAATCACCAAAGCAGTAGCCGTTGGCCTTGTCCACTGCTCGTAAAACCTGAATCATGCTTTCTTTATCCTTTAAATACAAAACCAAAACAAGTAAAGAATTGAGGACCACCAGCTCATATGATTTATTTAATTTAGTTTAATGTAATGTATTTAAGATCAGATAATATTAACAGCTAATACTGATCATTTTAAAATCTTAACTTCAAGCTTGATATTACAGTTAATATGTCAATTTACAAATACACAAAAAGGAAAACAAAATTGTCTAGGATACCTGTACATTAAGAGGCACAAAAGATACCAGGCTGTAGTCTTGAATGACTTCTGCCAACTTCTCATTAAGATGTCGAAATTTCTTAAAGAATGGGTCTGAAGCAAGATGGTGAAGAAGATATGACAAGTCCATAACTTCTGTGTAGAAGTCAAGATTGAATGCTGTAAAAATAATTTAAAAAAAATGATGGTAATGTTAAGAAACCAGTAATTATACATTTTACACAATAAAAATGTTGACTGACCAAGTTTGCCATATTGCTCAATTATGTCCATTTTGGAGAGAACATTGACATGAGGAAGCTCCACATGCAGCATGGTGGACAGAGAGGTGCAGAGCACAGAGATGAATTTGGCTGGGTCAGTGCAGTAATGAGAGTCCACAAGATGCACGGCTGTCAACTGGGCAGGAGAGAAGCAATCAACAAACAATAAACAAATACCCTAGCATATTATATATATATATCTATATCTATATCTATATCCATATACATTATATCTATATATATCTATATCCATATTCATTATATATATATATATATATATATATATACACATATACACACACACACACACACACACACACACACACAGAGTAGACTATTAAAAATATATGAAAATATTAAAACACACTTACCCTGAAATTCCACTTGCCCAATTGTGTGAATATTTCTTTTACTGAACTTTGGTGCGTGTATAGCTCTACTTGTCCAGGACAGTCAAATAGAAAATAACAGTCACTGTGTTCACTGAGTTTATTTTCAAGCCAGTCCATGTTTGCTTGTAAATACTCCATACAGTACAGGAGTCCTCCATTAGGTCCAAGTCTCAAACCCTCCATGACATCATCCAGAGTGACCAACTCAGAGACGTCCACTTCACAGGTGTACGGGAGACCCTCGTTCGCAGGGTCCATGTTCACCACGATCACTTTTCGTCCCAAACCAGTTAAGAACTGCTGCATCCCTTGGCAGTAAGTTGTTTTTCCAGAGCCTGGTGGTCCAATGACTACCTGACCAAAGCGAACGGAGGGCTTTGGCCCCTTCTGAGTGGACATTGTTAAGCTAGCTACGTGTTTTGAAATACAGAAACTAGCAGCATCACATTTTACGGAGTCTAACTTTGATCAACTGTCTAACGCCAAGACACGACGACAAAATTACTTAGCGTTAAGCTTACTTTACGCATGGCTACTTGAATTATTTGTCGTGATTTTGTCTAGGTTTTTGCAGTCCAGGCTTGATTAGTTAATTGTATGAGTCGTGATAAAGACAGTTACCGTATGCCGCCGTTGAAAACTGTAGCTTTAGCGATGCTAAATGATGCACTTCCGGGTCACCAAACAAGCCCGACAAAGCAAGATTTTTGCATAATTAACTGTATGTCACTGTAAACCAAGAAATGTATACCAAACTATAAATACATTCGACAAAATCAATGCTGAGGGGTAATTGTTTGAATTTGTAATTAATAATAATAATAATAATAATAATAATAATAATAATACAAGAAAATTGTTAAAATAAATACACACAACAGACAACAAAGATTTGTACTTTTATAGTGGACTTTTTTTTAAAAATGCAGTTAATTTCAAAACCACGTTTTAGTTTAAAATTGTTAAAATTCTTTCATTACAGATTTTCGTGTCATCTTTTAGGTCCTATGCTGCCCCCAGGCTGCCAACCTCGGTATTTCATGCTTGTGGAAGGTTGCCGCCTCAACAAACTATCCCCTCCATCCATGTCTTTCGGCTTGTCATACACTGTGGTTATGAGAAAGTCTTGTTTTGACTTTTTTGTTGGATGCAATAGCAGTTTCTCTCCGTGATACCTACAAAAAAAAGTCTGATATTACAACACATTTGATTAATATATACAGTAGACTATAAAAAAAAAAAAAAAGCTTTTTACCCAAATCCTCTTTTGCAGTTTGGATGTTGGCCCTCATTTTCTAAGGCTTCAGGCATTCCAGTTTGACTGCTTCCTAAACCTTCACCGTCCGTCCAACCCTGCTTCTCCATCACACGCCGTCCAAAGCCCTGCAATAATAATGTTTTACCCCACATTGTTTGCACATGCTTTCAAACTATGATCAACCCAATAAATCTACCTTAGTGAACTTTTCAAATTTCCCAATAGTTTGGCCTTGATCAGATCCATCTTCAAGACCATCTCGTAGTCTCTTTTCATATCGCATACGTACAAAGTCACGAGCGTCCATGTCACCACCATCTGTAATATCAATCTTATCAAAATTAATGTATAATGCAAAAGTAGAAGACTTTAATGTGTGAGCATGTGATACCTTTATCGTAGTAAACACTCATGTCAACATCCCAGTCATCTGCTGTTTGTTCATCAAAATCTAAGAAACATGAACAATGTTTTCATTATTTTACATTTGTCAAAAATTGTTATCAAAGTTACTTCATTTAGTCTTAAACAAAATAATGAAATCTAAGTTAGTATAAAATAGTACAAACATACCTCCTTCCTCCTCCTGCCAGTATTGTGCATCTGT
This sequence comes from Taenioides sp. WSHXM2023, assembly GCA_029959045.1. Lineage (NCBI taxonomy): Eukaryota > Metazoa > Chordata > Actinopteri > Gobiiformes > Gobiidae > Taenioides > Taenioides sp. WSHXM2023. Next base: position 22,867,598 of record CM057088.1, on the reverse strand, counting down.
GTAAAACACCAGTCCAGGACCCCCCTTTTCCCACTTTAACTCGATCTCTTCTTCAAAGAGCCTCTCTTTGGTCCGTTCCTGGCTGGTTACATCCTCATGTAAAGCCTCATGGCGTTCCCACTCCTCACAAAAGTCATCATCCTAAATGTGATCATTTAAATAAGTAAATAGATAGAACAACCTTTTTTTTTTTTTTTTTTTTTAAACAACGAATATGGTTTCTAAAAAATATCCCACACTTACATCGTCAGCATCAGACTGTGAGTCTTCTTCTTTAGTTTCTGGTTCTTCTGTGTTTTCTGTTTGAGTGCTATCATTTGGCTTCTTTCTCTCTGAAAGTGAAGGAGCTAAAGTGCCTGGGCCTGATATTTCATGCCCTGCTGCGGTTAAAACAGTTTCTTCTGTGGCTGGGAGAATGCAAGTATTGTGATACTGAAATGGCACATTCCCATAACGACGGTTGGAGCTGGTCTTGGGAAAAACTAGACCCAGCTTCTTTATGAGGCGTGGAGGAAGGCGACATGATTGAATGAGCTGGAGGAAAACTGTTACAGGAGTGCCTACATTTCCATTGGGCATTAAAGCTGGTGGATTTAATTCTGATAATGTTTTGAGGTCATTCTCTGTGAAATGCTCCGACAGTGATACACGGCGACGCTGTTCAGATTTTGTCTTATATGGAAATGCCCTTTCACCTGAAAAAGAAAGAAAAGAATGTGATTTGCAATTTTGTTATGAAACTGTAGCATATGGGCTCGGCTCATGTTGTGGCCTCCTGCTCAAGGGCAGAATGACTGCAGTGGTCAGTCGTTTAACTTTCAGTGTACTGGGTTAATGTATAACTAGAAATAAAATTGGTAGTCATGACCAAAAAATGTCAAAAAGCAAAGATTCTGACTTCTGAAGGCTATATATATATATATATATATATATATATATATATATATATATATATATATATATATATATATATATATATATATATATATAACAAACATGGTTACAAGTCCGCGCAGCATCCTCAGACAGAAGCAGACTGACACATTACAAGAAAAGTAACTTTTCTTGTGAAGGGCCTGCCCAATCCTCAGTGCTGCCTGAAGACATGGAGACAAGCAGGTGGCGGACCCTTCACCAAAAAAGTTACACAGTGCACCTTTAAATAACACTGATAACACCAATTATGGCTACCTTTGTCTTGTGAAACTCTGATTCTTTTAATAACACAGCGTCTGGTTAACCAATTTCCCTTTGAGTCGATCCAGTGATTTCCTGAATACATCTTCACAAATCTGTCAGCATGGGGAGCGTGGACAGAAACGATACAACAACAAGATTTCACCGTTCTCCTCTGTTCGATATCGTTCGGGGTTTTTTCACTCGAAGCGGGGGTCTCAGAGCTCGGCGCCTCGCTGTCCTCATTTGGGGGCTTTTCCGGATCTTTAAGAACTTCTGGGCGGTGGCGAAAGTGAAAACACTTAAAACCACCACTTTCTATAAATTGGCAAAAATAATTTCTGAGATTTGCGGAGCGAAATACCGGCGGAATGTTACAGATCGCAAAATATACGAGAGGCACAAATTCAACATCCGCCATGTTTGTTTATTAGCTACAACGATCTGTCGTCATATCCGGCGCCGAATTTACGCAGCCTTTACCTAAATTTTTATAGTTTAGGTTTGATTAGGATATAATATTATTTTATTGAACAACTGCTTTTAATTTAAAATTACCATATTTGGACTTATATCTGGATTTATGTTTTTGTATTTAGGCTAATAATAATTTAAATGTATGATCGCAATAAACTCTAACAATGCAGAAAACGATATAGGCCTAACGATTAAGGTTGTTTAGAAGCTCGGTTGTTGTAAAGCTTTAATAACATCAATTTACTGTAGCCATTGGTGGAGCCAAGACAAAATTGTGCATACATAAGTGTAAGTGTACGCCACATAGAACTATGGCACACCAGAGGACAATTAATAATAGGCCTACAGGTGAAACACTGACACGCTTCAATACAATGTAGCTTACTTTTTGACCACTACTGAACCAGAGTTCATTTACCTCCAGGCTAATGCTTTCTTTGGCCTTCACCTAAGATTTTATCATTGTGTTGTGATAGTAATGGGCCTAGGTGATAAAGCAGGACTTGTGTCTGAACCCTGACATCACTTTTACACGTTCCATAAAGTATTGCCTACTGTGCATTAGTCATTATTTGATAGTACAGTAACATTTTTGTATAATAATTAAATAAAACAAAAACATGAGAACCATAGCATGAACCACAAATTAAATACATAAATTATAAACCATTCTGTGTCCAAATATCTGGATTTTTACCATATAATTCTTACCTGCCCTACACCTCTTTATTATGGGAAGAGTGTTATAGTGAGTGGGTCCATGTACCTACTGCAGGTGAAAGTGAAGTGTCAGGTAGCACATCATGTCCATCACACTCATGACATGACAGCACAGAGGGTTCAACGGCCTCACAACCAAAGTAAGTGGTAGAAAAAATCAATAGTCACTGCCAACAGTGGAAGAAAAGGCCAGTGTGAATTTATGTGTAACACTGTATTGCCGGAATTGAATTTTAGATGCATTTAATAAGAATAACATTGACTTTACAGCATAACCAGGTTCCCAAAGATTTACAATGGGTCATGTCACATAAATAGTTTGGGTAAATGGTCCAGATCTTAAAACTGAGGTGAGGGGCCTGTCTGAATTGTCAAATAGCAGATATTTTGCATACGCTTATGGTTTAAAGCTTTGTAACAACAAAACAACATCTAAAAACAAAAAATAGATTAAAGTTCAGAGTGCTGTCTGTCAGCAAAAATGTGGTATCCCATGAAATTTTAGATTGCACCCTATGGTATAATTCGGGGAAATTCTAGTGGCACCATTACATCATGCTACTGCACCCTTCATGTGTCTGTCACTCTTAAATTCAGAGACAGTGGTTGATCCAATTGTATAAAGGAGTTTTTTTACAGTCTTGGCTCAGATAAGTGTGTGTCCTCCGTGCCCGTCTCTGACTGCTCCTAGCCTCTATAAACACAAGTTTTATCACAGGCATTTACAACTGTCCGTGTGTGTGTGTGCTGTAGAAGCTCAGGAGTGCATTGTAGGTCATTGTTCAGTAATGCTCACATTCTTGAGCCTGACTTGTGAGACTTCACATTTGAAATATTTATTTGAAGGAGCACTTCTTTGAGAGAAGTGACCCCTTTGTCTGCTTTCCTCCATAGGAATATTATAACTTTCCCTGGAATGGCATTAGAGTATGACATTTAATTTATCTAATAGCATTTATTCAGTTAGTTTTATTGCTAAAACATATGTAAATATCTCAGACCCCCCCTGCCGTTCTCTTCAATGGCCTCCTGATAAAATGCTAAGTTCACACTATATTTATAACCATATATGGATGAAAGGTTTATTTCTTTCCATCAAAAACATTGTATATCACATCAAATGTATCACATGTTTGGGAATGTATATCATAAGAAGTAATGATCAATGTTATCACAATGTTTGGGGGACCCACAAGACCCACGGACTCCCAGGGGTCCCTGGACTCCACTTTAAGAACCATTGTCATTATATGAATAAATAAATATTGAGGTCTTAATTTTAGTAAATAACTTCTTCCCCTAAGTCTGATTATAATGTCATAGGTGACTCCTGTGATGTGTTTGGATGGAAGAAAACTGTGTTAAATGTATCTATTGTTCGCATCACTAAAGATAATGGGAAAATATGACAAACATTCTGTGCCTGGTGCTGCCAGTCATGTCTGGACTGTAATCATTTTATTACTGTCATTAAGTTTATTGAGCGACCTTGACTTCACAGCACTACTGTTCACCACTGCTACCCCTTTCTGTCAAGTCAGAGAGTTTGCAAGAGTTGAAAATTATGCATTATATTAACATTTACAACTAATAAAATTATGTAAAGGCATCAATAATGAAATGAAGGGAAAAGGAGGAAATAGAGGTTGGCAGACAAATGTCGATCTTTGAGGTCTGTTTCTTTGCTGAATAATAAAGTCATCTTCTTATCGGTGTCAAACCTCAGTGCCTGGCACAGAACTGATAACAAACTTAATTGAACTAATACAGGTGACTACCTGAACTATTGCACAGACACCATAAAGACACCATAAATGGGAATTCCTTCAAATTTGACGAACTTGTTTTTGGCTATAAAAACATTCACTTAGGTATGCAAAAGAATATATTTCAGCTAATGTAACTTTATAACTCCAATTTAACCATCCTTATAAACGCGATTATATAACAGAATACACTTTTAATGATTCCTATAAAGTAAGACAAGGTGGACTCACCTGTATTGAACAGAATATGGTTCTGATACTTTTTAAAGCCACAAATAACACACATGACATGGGTTTAACATGTAGGCCATTGCCCTGTACCCCTTGGCCTCTCTTCAGGTTTCCAGGTGTGAACTGGCATTGTGCACGGATGCAGCTAAGGTCAAGCCCCGAGTCCTTGGTAGCTTGGTACGGCTTGGGTTAATGACACTTACTGCTAGATAAAGCCTCACCCTTTCGATACAAGCGTTACTCCAGCAGTGTCTTTTCATTGAGAAAACCTTATCTCGTTCCCAGGGTTGTTCCATCTGTCACCTGGCAGAGCGCATGGTTGTTTTTCACTCTGGTGTATTGACAAGTCAAGGTCCAGTAGGCTGGGCAGGAGGCCTTATAAATACAGGCCACTGCTGTGACAGGACAACCATTCACCTAACGGACCTGTACAGCATTACAATGAACTGCAGATGCCACAGCTCAGGCACTTGTGATAGGCTTTCTAATCCTATCCTTTTCAATATCCTCAGCCAAATGGACCATAACAGGCCTCATGAAAACAGCTACAGTTTAGTCTCTCACAGATGTACATGTGAAATGCGGCGAGCGGTTGGACTCAAAAGGCCATCTGAGGTCTGCAAAGAAGCCTCTGTTGTACTGGTAAAAACTGTTCACTTCATGAAGAATTTACCCGCGTTTAATCAACTTCCCCCAAAAGACCAGTACCTGTTGCTGAAGAACTGCTGGGGTCCTCTCTTCATCCTGGGCCTGGCTCAGGAGCATGTGGACTTTGATGTAATGGACACACCAGCCGACAGCATGCTCAAGAAGATCCTGCTCAACAGACAGCAGGGCCCTGACACAGAGAGAGAGCAGCCCACTATGGCCGGGGTCAGCAAACTTAAGTCCTGCTTGAAAAAGTTCTGGAGCTTGGATTTGACTCCAAAGGAATATGCATACCTTAAAGGAACTACAATATTTAACCCAGGTAAGATTAAGCTACATTAGGCCTACATCTTGTCCAACCTTAGATGTGTAGGTTTTCTCAAACTGTTGCATTCCACAGATGTCCCAGACCTGAAAGCAGGTTTGTTTGTTGAGGGGCTGCAGCAGGAGGCCCAGCAGGCGCTGAGTGAAGTTGTGCAGCTGCTGCACTCAAGGGACAGGGGGCGCTTTGCTCAGATCCTGCTTACAGCCTCTTCTCTGCAGAGCATCACGCCAGGCTTCCTCACTGAACTCTTCTTCAGACCTGTGATTGGCCCCGCAGACCTGCTGGAGCTTATGGTGGACATGCTCTTCTAGGACTCTATAGACTCATGGTCTTAGACCTTTCTTTCTCTGTGAAATGACTTCTGAACTGTAACTCTTGTACAGTGACATTTTTGTACCCTGAATGTGTATTTGTTTAAATAAATATATTTTTGTATTTAGTCTGACATTTATTTAAAATGACAGGATATTTTTCCCTCAACAAATTTCTGTTGAATCTTTTACTACATTGTAATGCTTGTTACTGATGATGTTTACAATATATTTAAAAATATAGCAGGTATGAATAACCTATTGAGATTATTGTAGACACGTGTGTAGATGTATAGATGTGATTTTTTATAAAGTAGGCCTACTATACATTTTATATTCATGGGCGTTCTCAACACCCTTTTAAATAGTCAGTTGCCCAGTGTTCCAGTAGTTTCTTTATTCAGTGCTTTATCTCCCTCTGATGGTAACATTATACTTTGAGAGGATATCCAGAAACAGTAACTGAACCTAGATGTGTCATCAGTTGAATAAATACATTGCTGTCCTGTATGGAGACCAGATTCAGAGTATAGTGCCGTTAAAATGAGTGACACTGAAATGAAAACAAAGGGTTACTGTAAAAAGCAGGTTCAGTGTTTTCAGAAGTGGCAGTGAATTGGCCCGAGCCTGTGGTATGTCAGTTGTGAAACATTCAGCCTTAACATGACACCTCATACAGGTAAAACAGGAATGTGGTGACGGGGGCAGCGCCAGAGGAAATGGGGTTACACAGGGCAAACCCATGCAACATTTACTGAAGAATTTGCATTAGCAGCAAGTTTGCGCAACACTGATCTGTGCCAAGATGTCTTCATGTTTCACAGTCTGTAAATTGAGATAAAATCATGATAATAAAAGAATGCATTATTTACACATTCATGCATTATTTAAGTAGCCAGTCAAGTCAAACGTTACAGATAACCACAACAATGCATACAGCCAGTCCAAAAACGTTTAATAACCTAATCTTTCCTTTGCATTAAAAGACAAAGACAGCACTTGGATTTTATTTCCTTTTTTGTCAGAACCAGCCAAACAGGTTCCCTCCAAGCCTGCCTGGTAACACAGTGACCTCAGGGAGATGAGCTCAACCACAATAACACACAAGATTGAGTGAAACACCCAGACAGAAAGATTTTGATTTCAAAGCAAATTTTTTTTATCAAGCATGCAATATCTTAAACTGTATTGTAGATTTTAAGAAGTTTGTCCTAAAATGATGGAAACAGATGCAAGCACACTGCAAAATAAAACATGTGAACAAGTAAATAACAATAATCAAAAAGTTTATTTAAAAAATACATAACAGACCACTCCATAAAAATGTGGCCATGTGGCACAAAGGCGTAAAAACCCGAAGAGTAACATAATTCCAATCAGTACTTTTAAAATATGGCTTTACCAGCACATAGTAAAAACAAGGAGTGTTAATGGCAATAGTCCACATATACAGTACATGAACAATGGCTTACATAAACAGACACACTGACAAGAATGAGGACGGTTATGTTCTACCATCAGTCGAATCCTCCAGTTTGACAGTGACAACTCAATGTATGTCGACTAGTCTATTTTTTCAGAAAACAACATGGTGCACAAAATACTAGAAATATACTTTGGCTTTCTCCTTTTAAAGTAAAACATCTTTAGCCAGTCATCTGTGGAGTGATACAGGACCATAGTGTAACAACAGTCACTCAATAGCAAAACCAGCATAAAAAAACACCAGAAACAAAAAGTGCAGTTCTTGTTAACAGTTAGATGAGAAGCAAAGGCGCCCCCGAAGAATCCGTCTCATGGTAGTACGGAGAATAGGCTGTGGCAGTGCTGGAAGAATAGGCTGTAGACAAAAACATAAACATAACATTAATGGCACACACCTGTACATGCACCACAGCAAAACAGGTACTAAATAAGAAACTAAACTTTGACACGACCAGAACTAAACCAGAAGTAGAACAGGACCAAACCAAGTCTACCTCAGGTTTAAACTGGGCTCAAACCAATTGTGAACTTAGATGTCAGTGCACATAGGGGTCGGTGATATTGACAAAACTTGTACTAGTCCTAAACCTTGGTGTTTGCCACTGAACAAGAACTAATGAGATGTACATATTTAACATAATTAACATTAGCAGGAAGAAACTTAAAAATTGTTATCTGTTAACATCCCCCTCCTGATTGTCAAAACAAAACAAACAAACAAAAAAACAGTTGCTATAAAGAAGCGGACTTAGCAACAAGAAATGTGCTAAAAGGATCTTGACTGTAAAATTAAAAATAAGTGTAAATGTTAAAAGTAACACTGCAAGTCTTATCATTTATATTCTGAGATTCCTCAGTATTATAATTTTGGATATTTACAAAACAACAATGTGCAGGTTTTATACATAGGACAAAATATTAGTTCTGTATGCATTGTGACATTTGAACTGCAAAGGCTGGTGCAGTAAAACTCTACAAGTTCCCAAGCCGTTATTTAAAAGTTATTGAAGTACAATGACAGGCTCCTCATTCAAAACATGTAAGCAGACACCATCCCTTTTTAACAAGCTCTGCACAAAATAACAAAGAAGGAGGCTGCAGCATTGGAAATCCATCCGTAACCCAAGTTTGTTTGGTAAAATTACATAAAAACCAACAGGACATTATATAGTGTGGATTTAATGCGATGTGAAGCAGGAGGTGTAGCATGACCACGGTGGCTGCAGGGGAAATCAAGTGGCACTGATAGATGGGTGTAAGGTGGCAGGCGAGGGGAGGAGGGCCACTAATGAACGAGGGAGGGGAATATGCAAAGAAAGGCAGGAATGCAGGACTTTCTCTGTAAAAGAGTGCTATGACATAGTGGAAAGCAGAGGAGGAGGTGAGAAAAAGCCCCAAGCTACAACAGCACACAAAAGACACCTGCTCACAAGGATGGTATTTATACCCCAATGAGCGGGGGAAATACACTGAGGAACCCAAGAAGCCCAATCATTACAGAATTTTGGCGCTAATAACCAGCATTAAGTCATTCAAGCTCTAATTGTTAAGTCTGTTGTTCTTTCACACAAATAGACAGAAGAAAGTTTGAATGTTGAGTTTGACTAGAACTTTATTATTTTCCTTATGTCATAGCATATTAAATACATGTTTAATAAGCACATTTTGTCTTATTTGGATTAGTTTTATTCAATGTTAAATATAGGGCTGACAAATGTATCCCCACTTACTTTTCCCACTGTAATGCCTCATTTTCCTGGCTAGCTCGTCCGATGGTGTCTCCTCTGACACTTTCACCTCCGGAACTGTGTGCAAAAGAGAAACAGATCAAATAAGGACAAACCTATAAAAAGACATTTTTTAAATAAACAGGCCCTCATTCCTTCTGTACACTGGACTATGGTACTGCGTCTTGACAAATATAAACTTGTACTAACTTGCCTGAACCTTAACCAACCACTATTGGGTCACTTCAGACTATGAGCTGAACAAAAGATGACTCATTAAAAGATCATATGACGATATATTTAGCATGTTTCAGTGGATTATCATGGTCAATTACAGTAATGATGGTTTTAAAATTATTATTATTTTTGTGACCAGATTTATTGACCTCAAAATTGTTTTTCCTAAATCAAAACTTCAAAAAGGATAATAGAACTAAAAGGTGAGAACATACAAAATTTCCAATACAAGCACTCTACAAGAAGCTTGTGCATTTTTTTAATGCTATAGTAATTTATTGAAAAAAAAAACAAAAAACTATAGTATTGTAAATTTAGTGAACCAAGTCTTGAACTAAAACAAAATGTGCTATACAGGGATTTTATTTACTACCGGTTAAAATTTGGGTAGCAAATACATTTTTTTTCATGTTATTGTGGGATATGGGAAAACAGCCTAAAATTTGGACTGTTAGAGTTAGAGTTAATTTCTTTTGAACATTTTTTAAAAAAAAGGTATGTTTAAATAGCTGCTCACCAGATAGCTATTTATGTGTGTGTTTGTGTGTGTTTATGAACCACTTACAGTCGCTGCTAAAGGTATTGGTCATGGTTTCGTTGCCGCTGTCTGGGAGGGTGCCATCGTGTCCCACCCGGCCGTTTGTGCGCTGTCCTGAGGAGGATGGGTGGCTCTTGTTCCTTTTGCCCTTTCGTGTGCTGATGCGAATGACCCCGTGCACTAGTTTGCACTCAGCCTCTTGCTCCTCCAGATTATAATCCTGTGCAATGCTGTAGATGAGTTCACTAATCTCATTGGTTTTGCGGGAGAACGAGGAGTCAGAGGTACATTTAGCAAGTTGGTCAATTTGGTGCAAGGCGTATAGTTCTAGCAGCTTTTTGGTAATGAGGGAGTCTATGTCTGTGCCTGTGTCACTTGGGTTATCCAAGTCAAACTCATCGAAAAGGCTTGTGTTGCTCACTGGCCGCTGGCTCTCACCCTTGCCAGGAGCACGGGT